>PVKH010011126.1:0-17906 GCA_004027955.1 Chaetophractus vellerosus | reverse complement strand
CCGTGAAACATGGAGCTGAGCCACCCACGAAACGGAATGGAGCCATCCACGTGTGGGGCGAGCCGCCTGCGTGGAGGACCGACTCAGCGTGTCGTCGCAAAAAAACGGGAGGAGACAAGAACCAGACATAGAAGAACACAGAAAAATGAACACACAGCAAGAGCAAGCAGAAAGGGGTGGGGGATATATGTAAAAAAAAAAGAGTAAATTACTTTGGACTACTTCTATAACAGACTGTAAGATGGAACTTTACATAGCATATGAAAAGGACAGTTTACTAAGAGAATTCCTCCTTTCTTTTATTCCAAATTACATTTACCACTGACATGTGGACAGTGATAATGAGATTATTTTCTTATTCTATTAGTGGAAAGCCTATGCAACATGGATTCAGACCAACCTGAGTTTAAATCTCAGCACTACAAGATCCTAAATATATGACCTTGGACAAGGCAAAAGTCTCTCTGAGCTTCAGGTAATGTTGATTAGCTCAAAGGTAGTTATCAGGATTAAGTGAGGTAGTTTATGGAAAGTTTTTATAGGTAACTTTCATGTCAGGTACTTTGATTACCTATTGCTTTGACTTTATTTTCCAGTTCTCAGTTGCTTTGACCTGCTCACATCAATGTGTAGTGCATCTCTGACTGCATTGCTAATTAAACAGGGGCTGGAAGCATGTGGTGTTCTCAGTATAGTAATAATGACACACTTTTAAATATTTTCTGATACCACTACAGTTATTGCTGCCAGTGATGACTTTTGTTGGAAGATACTCATTTCATAGTTCTTAAAAAAATCCTTAATCTTGAACCACTAAAGGTGATTTATCTGATTTAACCTCAATCCTGTCTGCTGCCATTTCTGTTTTTGACTATAACGTCCTCAGAACAAGGAAATTTTTTCTCTACTTGGTTCTAATCAGATTCTTGGCTATGTAGATTATGTAGAGAAATGTAGATTATTCTAGAGAAATGTAGGAAAGAGGGAAGGGTAAAGGGCTGGAAATGATAGCAGAGGAGAAAATAAGTCATTGGGGGTGATTCAGGCAAGAAGAAATAGAACTGGTGTGGGCTTAGTGGGTTAGTGGGAAAGTGAGGAGAGAAGATATCAGTGGCTTCAGAATCTGTCCTCCTAGAATATAAATTAAATATAATATTATAATATAAGCCAGCAATAAGAAATATGGTAGTCAGATTCCAGAAGAAACATTTGACTAAGGAATGAAAACTTGGAATGAAAAATTCTGGAAAATATTTTTAAAGATAAGAGAATTTAACAGTTTAGTCCTTATAAATACAGTTAAACTTGGGCAACCCTTATGTTATATCAATAAAGGATTGTCAAGACTATGCCCCAAGCCTTTTCCCTCTTCACTATGAGGTACGCAAAATATGTTCATTAAGATCTGAGACCATAAGAAACTCAGGAACAACTGTCTTATGATATATACTAGTTGAGGGTAATTTTCAGTACTGGTGTGATTCTTGCTTCTTGGCAGGTATATCATTTACTGAGCCCCTTCAGTTTCAAATTACTGTGTTACGTCCTGAAATGGGTTGAGGGGACAGGTGACAAGAAGTGGTGCATATCTTGTTGAACATGTGAGAGACTCATGTGCTAGCTGCTGGACATAGGTAAGAGAGACAGATGACTTGAGTATGCCTTCAAAGCATAGATAGGATTTGTGTAGGTAGAGAGGAAGAAAAGGTAGTTGGAACTGTATAAGCTGAAACAAAAAAGCAAGAAAGTTCAAGAAGTGCTGGGAATCCATGAGCTAGGCCTGACCAAATTGCTCTCATCTGTGATCCTTCACAGACTCTCTTGTTCAGGCTCACCACTTATCTGTATCCATGAAAGCTAGAAGATAAAGAACCCCAAAAGTTAGTGTAATTTGAAGTGGGATTTGCTTTATGAAAAGTAACTCCAGAGGTCACTGAACTATTTCCTAATACTTATAAGGAAAACTATATAAATGCATTTTCTTTTACAAGCATTATTCCTATAAATATTTCAAACTCAACTGGAATAAATTCATAAACACTGGTACTGAAGGTAAATTTATGCAACAATGAATCCCACTAATTTATTATTATTATTATTATTATTGTTGTTTTCTAAAGTATAAAACTGAACCCAAATAGAAAAACTGATTGACTTTTTAGAAGTCAATTAACTAGAGGAAAAGTTGGTGAGAATGTCCAAGTCTCCTAATTTCTAGTCAGTGCTCTTTTCACTGTACCAAACAACTCTACTACATATATTTGTGTATGTTTGGCATGAATTATTTAAAGGAAATATATCCATGCCATTTTCTCTATTGCCAGGGGTTCCAAGACTTTCAAAAGTGCTTTCTTGACAGCTGCATGCAACCGTTCTTGAGTTCTCTCTGACACTCTCACTGCTGATGTGCTTGTCTGATAATCAGTTGCCACTTCCTCCAGATTCCCACAAAGAATACCCAATTTCTTATCTCCCGGCAGCATAGCTTCTTCCTGTTACCACCAACCAGACACTTGTATTTCTCGCTGGTTCCTAATATTGCTATATCTAGAGTATTCCCATTTAACAACCCAAGAATAGTTACCAGAGATTGGGAAAAGTTAATTTACTCAATTCCGCCATCCCAAGTCCAATGTATTGGAGTAGTGAGTATTAGCTAAGATCTACCTTGCAACTTTTATCTCCAACTTAAGTCCATTGTTGCTTTTTCAAGTGAAGAAATTATTCCATTCTTACCTGAATTACCCAAGAAGTGTGGAAATTCTCAGCAGGGAGTAGAGCCCTTAACCTGTCTGGTCTCTTTGTTGCCATACCTATGAATAGCTATTTATTTGAAAATCTTTTTTTTTAACTCTTAAGTGTTGAGAATTCAGTTTTCACAGGTATTTTACTTTAGGTATTCAAATTTAGCAAAATTTCTGTGCCTAGGACACATAGTCAGGAAGCAAATGAAAATATCCAAGAAAGCACAACTTTTATTCTCAATTATAGGACTTCCTAGAGTAGAAATAGGTGACAGAATAACTCTCAAATTAATCTCTTCTCGCCAACTTTCAGCCTCAAACATTTGTACATACTTAGTAAGCACATAAATCTAAATTTATTATTATATTTCTGAAGCTGTTAACCCATTGTAATGTAGAAACCCATGTGTCTATGATCATTCTGTAAGGCAATGGGCTCCTCTGAGGAATAGCCACCTATAAGACATTTATCCATTCATTTCAAGAATAAGTATTTGTTAAGCAACTACAATATGTTAGGTGCTATTTTATGCATTAGAGACACAGCAGTGAATAATCCAGATAAAAATCTCTGTCCTCATGAAGCTTTCTAGTCACAAGCCTGGCCTGGCTTCATGGAGGAAGTTGGTTAAGAGGTGAGCTTTGCATATTGAATGTGGCAAAGACTAAGGGAGAGTAAGAGGAATGGTTAAAGAATATGAGAGAAAAGTGGGGCTAAAAGGGAGTTAAACCTCAAAAATGAGTGAGAGATGATATCATCAACATGACAATGTAAGACATCTCCTGAAAAAATCTCCCCAGAGATTCAGCAAATAAAAGGACAAATCTACTTGCTTAGAATTCTGGAGGATGGTAGAGCCTGGAGAAGGATTCCACAAGCACTGAATCAAAGAAAAAGAAAACTGTCAGGTAGAAAACTTCTATCTTGGACTGCTGGTCCACTTCACACCTCCTCACTCAGTCCCCTACAGCTTGGGAGTTGCTCAGACCAGCAGACCAGATCCCTCCCACCTCCAACTATAGAGCCACTCACAGCAGGCAGCAGAGCCCCACACATATCCAAGCATGGGGACCCAAGTCTATGGACACCCAGGGTGGAACACAAGTCTCTGAGGAATTGAGGAATTCCTCTGAGGAATTGAGGAATGTTGAATACAAAAGGGCTCCGGGGGGGGGGGGCAGGGAGGAAAAGAGCGAGAGAGACCACAGTGGGACTGTGATTAGCAAGGACTACCTTAACGCAAAACAGACTTTTCTGGAGTGACCCACCTTTCTGGATTGACCCCATCTGGCTCCCTGTAATAGGATACCCTAGCAAGGAAGAAACCAGAGGTAAAAAAGACTCACAGAGAGAAAATAAGGAAACAGAGACTTTTAATAATATGATAAATTGTTGCAGAAATCTGATCCCAAAGAACTCAAGCAGCACTCAAAGGAGCAGAGGAACACAGCTTTATTATGCACGGGCCCAGAGAGCAAACCAGTTTCCAGTTTCTGGGGCCCCAACAACAGTTTTCGTGGGGTTATATAAGTTTCTATTCATTGGCTAGTGGGTTGCTAAGCGAAAGAGATAAAATTCCTACGGTGAGCAGGCAGGCAGTTAAAGTATTTGCTGGCTTAGCTCAGGGTCATAAGAAAGGTAGCTATCCTTTGTTTAGGTTTGTAAATTTTAGTTCAAAGAGGTATGCTTTTTAGCTTATCTTGCTAAAGATGGCCTGGAGAAAAGTGGAGGAGGAGAAAGGGAGCGTGGGACTGTTTGTTCTTCTAAAGCTGTGAATTCCCGCAGGGGGTGGTTGAGGCCCTGCACTTCCCTTATCAAAATGAATTAGACTCAACAGGCATATATAGAAAATTGCACCCCAAAACAGCAGGATATAGATTCTTTTCAAGTGCACATGGGTCATATTCCAAGATAGACCACATGTTGGGTCACAAGACAGGTCTCAATAAATTTAAGAAGATTGAAATTAAACAAAGCATCTTCTCTGACCATAATAGAATGAAACCAGTAATCAATTGCAGGTGGAGAACAGGAAAATCCACAAATATATGGGAGATAAATAACACACTCTTAAACAATCAGTGGGTCAAAGAAGAAATTGCAAGGGAAATCAATAAATTTCTTGAGGTGAATGAAAATGAGAACACAACATTTCAAAATTTATGGGATGCAGCAAAGTCAGTGTTGAGAGAAATTTATAGCCCTAAACACTTACATTAAAAAAGAAAAAAGAACTAAAATCAAAGACCTAACTACACACCTGGAGGAAATAAAAAAGGAATAATAAACTAATCCCAAAGCAAGCAGAAGGAAAAAAAATAACAAAGATTAGAGCAGAAAGAAGTGAAATTGAGCATAAAAATAGAACTAAAGCCAAAAGGCGGTTATGTTAAAAAAAAATCATAAAATTGACAGAGCCTTAGCTAGACTGACACAGAACAAAAGAGAGAAGATGCAACAAATAAAATCAGAAAAGAGCAAGGGAATATTACTAGTGATGCTACAGAAATAAAAAGGATCGTAGGAGGATACTATGAACAACTCTATGCAAACAAATTAGACAACCTAAATGCAATGGACAAATTCCTAGAACACACAAACAACCTACACTGACTCTGGAAGAAATAGAAGACCTCAACAGATCAATTACAAGTAAAGAGATTGAATCTGCCATCAAAAACCTCTCAACAAATAAAAGCCCAGGACCAGATGTCTTCACAGGTGAGTTCTACCAATCATTCCAAGAAGAATTAATACCAATCCTGTACATACTCTTCCAAAAAAATTGAAGAAGAGGGAACACTACCTAACTCATTCTATGAGGCCCATATCACCCTAATGTCAAAACCAGATAAAGACACAAGAAAAGAAAATTACAGAGCAACACTTTTATGAATATAGCTGCAAAAATACTCAACAAAGTACTTGCAAATCAAATCCAGAGCACATTAAAAGAATTATACACCATGATTAAGTGGGTTTTATCCCAGGTACGCAAGGGTAGTTCAACATAAGAAAATCAATTAATATAATACAATACATTGACAGAATGAAGGGAACTATCCGTATGATCATCTCCATTGATGCAGAAAAGACATTTGACAAAATTCAGCATCTTTTCTTGATAAAAATATTTAGAAAAATAAGTACAGAAAGAAACTTCCTCAACATGTTTAAGGGTATATATGAAAATCCCACAGCTAAACATCATACTCAGTGGTGAATAACTGAACGCTTTCCCTCTAGGGCAGGGGTTCTTAACCGGGGTCCACGGACCCCCAAGGGGTTTGTGGAAACATTTCAGGAGTTCCGTGAGCTTGAATTGAAAATTCCAAAACCATTATTCTTGAGGGGGCATGTTGGTATGGGTGTGATGTATTCATTAAATGATACATAATATAGTGTGGACTTAGTAAGGGGTCCATGGTTTCCATCTGACTGGCATAGGGGTCCATGGAACAAAAACGTTAAGAACCCCTGCTGTAACATCTGGAACAATACTAGGATGCCCACTGTCACCACTGTTATTCAACGTAATACTGCAAGTTCTAGCCTGAGCAGTTAGGCAAGAAAAAGAAATAAAACCCATCCAAATTAGAAAACAAGCAAAACTTTCACTATGTGTGGATGATATGATCTTTTATGTAGAAAGTCCTGAAAAATCTACAACTAAGTTATTAGAGCTAATAAACAAATTCAGGAAAGGGGCAGGGTACAAGATCAACACACAAATATCAGTAGTTTTTCTATACACTAGTAATGAGAAATCAGGAAGAAAGAAAAAACTCCACTCACAATAGCAACTAAAAGAATGAAATATATGGGAATAAACTTAACCAAGAAAATAAAGGACTTGTAAACAGAAAATTACAGAAAATTGTGAAAACAAATCAAATAAGACCTACATAAATGGATGGACATTCTGTGTTCGTGGATTGGAAGACTAAATATCATTAACATGTCAATTCTATTACCCAAAATGATTTACACAATCCCAATCAAAATTCCAAGGGCTTAGTTTGCAGAAGTGGCAAAACCAATTATCAAATTTATTTAGAAGGGCAAGGGGCCCCTGAATAGCCAAAGCCACCTGAAAAAAGAAGAACAGAGTTGGAGGACTCAGACTTCCTGACTTTAAAGCATATTACAAAGCTGCAGTAATATGCTTTAAAAATATACATTTACAGTAGTAAATGTAGGGAAAAGTCTTCAGGATCCTGTGTTAGGCAATGATTTGCATGTGCAAAACACATGCAAAGAAAGAAAAATATATAAAAAGGATCTCCTCAAAATTAAAAATGTTTATGCATCAAAGACCTTGTCACAAAAGTGAAAGTAGCATATTATCATGACTAACAGACAGCGCTGAATTGCATAGGTGAATGTGGTTAAAAGGGGAAACTTTAGGAAATATATGCTGCTAGAATAAAAATTAAAAGATAAAACATAAGACTGTATAACATAGTGAACCCTACTGTAGATGATGGACTATAGCTAATAGTACGAGCATAAAAATGCTTTTTCACGAATTATAGCAAATGAATGACACTCATACAATGAATTAATAATAGGGTGATTTATTGGAAAAATACACCTCATGTAAACGATGGATCATAGTTAATAGTACTATTTAGTAATCTTTCATCAATTGTAACAAAGGTAACTACTAAAATAATAGTACAATTACAAAAATGTGCTGTCATTAATTTAAACAAATGTTCCACACTAATGCAAGGCATTGCTGGTGGTATATGGGAATCCTGTATTTTATGCATGATTATTCTGTAGACCCACAACTTCTATAATAAAAAAAAAAATTTAAGGAGTTAAGCCACTGGCTTGTATACTTGAAAGTAATTAAAATGGGAAATGTTAGATTGTATATACGTTACAATAAAAATTTTAAAAAACTATAAAACCAGACAGATAAAATGCAAGAAAAAATTTAATATAATAAAACAAATAGAAAGAGGGAAAACAGTAGTTAAGCATTTTCAGAGTGTGGAGGGGAAATTAGCCTATGTGAGTGTGGTATATTTTGGAAGATGTTAGAGGAACATAGAATAGATTGATATTATAGAGGATGTCGAAAGCCATGTAGAGGCCTCCATCAGCCATCTCTGGCACTGTGCTAGACATTATGGTGCTTCAGCTGTAAAATTCCACATCCAGAGGTTTATAGTACAAGAAGCATCAAATTCTAGGGCTGTAATGTCCTCTATGAGAAACTGAGACCAGAGAACGGGATATACCTTTAGTGAGTGGCACAGTAAAGTGAAGGAGTCGGGTCCTTCCTTCCTTTGTTCCCTCCTTCCCTCCCTCCTTCCTTCTCCTCCTACTAAATTTTCCTAACCACTAAATACTTTCTTCTTGTAGCTGACAATTGCTTGTGATTTGTGTGAGGTTCATTTTCTCTGGGCGTTGAAGACAACAGGCAAGCAGACTTTTGACATTTTCTTCTTTGGGCTGACTGGAAACAATATTGAATATTGTGGAAGTGCAGGACTACTTCAACAAACTTTGATCAGGGCTTTTTAGACTCTTTTCCTAAGTTCTTTCTAGTGGCAGCTTCATCCTTTTTTTTTAATCACCTCACAACAGCTCTGACCAAAGAATAGCTGCCCCATCTGTGGCTTCCCTATGACACAACTTAATTCAACCATTTAATTTCTCCTAACAGCAATGAAGGGAAAGCATAGGGGGTGGACAAAGGCCTCAGAGCCCACGGTTAACAAGCAAAGCCTCATAGCATCAACTGCTATCTCTCCTGGGAGAAAATTATGTCTTGGTCTGGACATGAAGCAAAAGAAATTAGATCAGATGACTGTAATTGTATTTTACTTTTCTCTGGATGTTTTGTCTGTACCAAGTAGAGACATCAAACAGTTTTATTGCCCTAGAAATACATTTCATGTTCAGGATGTTCTTTTTGAAAATAGCTATTTTAGTGACTAAATTGTTGAATGCCTCACTAGTGATTTTGTTTTTAAGGGATTGAAGAACAAAAGTGTCTGAGACCTGGCACTCTTCTTTTTCCATTCTATTCTCCCTTACTCCAACTGTTAAAATTGTAGCTATTAAGATGAAGTCATTTATGTCAGCTCAAGGGAATAGAGGCAGAAGAAAGTGGAAAATAATGGTCCCACTTCTATTCATTTACGGTGGTAGGATGGGAGTGTGGTAGGCGGGGAAAGGCAGGTGGACAGAGTTATGAGCCATGAGTATACTTTAACATCAAGTCTTCTAAACTCTATTTGGACAATTGAATGAGTTGCCCTACTTGAATAAGTGTCTAGTGTCATAATTATGCATCTTTTGGAAGAATACAAAGGTGTTGATTAGGCAGTATTATATGAAACATAAATCTAAAAGTCAGCAATTGCATTGATGAACTGGAGAATTAACTCATTGCAATGTAGAAACCCAAGATGATAAATTATAAAGTAATTATCCTGAAGGTGCTAGCAGCTAATTGCTTAAGGCAGTGTCGCCTTGTTGCTTTCACAGTAGGGCATTTTCCCCCAAGAGAAATCATCTGTGTACCTCTAATATATAAAACAGGAAATAAACAAAATAAATCAAAACAAAAGCAAACAATACCCAAAACTACTGCTATGGTTAGTGTGACATCTTGGTTTGGGACCATGGAAAACTGCATAAACTTCAAGATCCTAATTTTTTTCATATTTGCTTATAAGGATAAAGTAAAATAAATTTTATAAGTTGCAAATTTAAAGATATTTCATTTTAATGGAGGAAAATCCTTAAGGATTGAAGAAAAATGTTCCTAATACAGCATTTCAGCTATCATGAGAAGTAGAGTCTTTCATGTCAGATGCTTTCTCAATAACCCTTAAATTATATGAGGTTTGAAGTTTCCAGACAATGATTTGAAAGACATCCTAGTATTTAATTTCTCAGGCCACTTCATTTTTAGGAAGAAAAAAGATAGACTAGGTATCTCCTCCTTCCTCCTGAACACAGACAGGTCAAGCTCTTTTGTGCTGAGACAAGATTTCAGGGGCAATCCTGAGAGTGGTGACTTCTCAATAGAGGATGAGGAAAATGTTCCTGTGTTTCAACTCTCAGGCCAGCGTTCCTGTGGCACAAGGTCCTGAAGCCTCAAGTAGGGCCATGGAGAACTCTGTGCTGAGCCCCACGTCCTGGGAGAAACGGCGGGCCTGGCTGCGTCAGAGCCGTCACTGGCAGACCCAGGTCCTGGAAGAGGAGGCTGCAGCTGTCCTGCAGGATGTCCCAGATCCAGAGCCCTCCAACCTGGATGACGTTTTCCAGGACGGTAAGAGGCAGTTAGACACCAGGTGGACTTCCATCTCCTCTTGTGAAAGGGCAAACATGACAGCAGACCCAGGTCTGCAAAGTGTGTTTGTTTAGGCTATGCCCACAGGGAGGCTTATTTGGACTGTTTAAATGTATTTAAGGGAAGAGAGGTAAAATAATACATTATATGAATGATGTGGAAAAGAGGCAGGCATATGATTAGGAAAAAGAAAGGGGCACATTTCTGCATCATTCCAAGAAGGTGTCTCTGTAAGAACTAGAGGCTGAGAGTGCTCTAAAAACACTTTGTCTGCATAACCAGGCTGCATTCAATCTAGATGCCTGGACTCTGGCTGTAACACTGTGACTAATAAGCTGTGTGCCAGTCACCTCTCTGAGACATATTTGTCCAATCGAAGTAATAGTATCTGTTCTATAGATCTCTAAGAGAGTCCTTGAAGTTCAAATAAAATCATAACATAAGAGTAAAAAAAAATTCTATCTACACAAGGGCAGCTCTTTCTCTTATTTTTTTTAAGGAGAAAGATCCACCCTACTCCCAAACTTAGGTGAAAAGGGAACAGTGGGCCTGATATCCTGGGCATTTTCCAGGTTCCTGGGAGGAAGGGAACAGGGAGGCAGAGAGAGGAATTCCTCTCCTACTTTAATGCAGAGCTTTATAGGACAAAAATAATAATAAGATTCATGGCATGGCTCATATAAGAAGACACTGGAGGTAGGGAAGAATTGTGGAGTGGGGTGAGTTGCAGGGAGAAGGTCTGGTTTCCTTCAGTCCTCACTGTAATCTGGTGTCCGGCTTTTCTAGGGAATCCAGTCAATAAGATTGAAGACTGGCTGCAGGATTGTGGGTAAGTGCTAGAGGGTCAATGCAACTGGATGTGGTTGATGGTTGGATAAGCTGATAGGCACTGACTCTTGGGAACTAGGAACAGGAAAATGGTTTTAAATTGAGCCTGAGGATTAGAACTGAGATTGAGGCTGAGGCAGTTGTGTGTGTTTGGAGTGAATTGGGGGCTCAGGGTCATGAATCAAGGGCAATGCTGGGCTGAGGCTAAGTTAAGGTGGAAGTATGAGAATATAGGCTGGATTGCATCTAAAGCTAAGAACAGATGGAAATCTGCATCTGTGGGTAACAGTTGGGCTGAGTTCCAGATCCCTACTCCATCATTTTCCCCTCCAAACTGGAGGCTTATTCATGGTAACAGATGAAGAAGAGTTAGAAACTGGATCTTTCTTACTGAGGAGAAATTCATCACTATGTGTTGCTTATTTCTACTACAGAACATAACAGAACTAAGGGTTTACCATAGTCATTCCAAGCAGTGAAGAATTGGAGAATTCAGGGCAAAATTTAGCACCTCTTTCCTCAAAAACACTTTAGAATCTGAGTCCAGTACCCCTTCAGCCTATACCATTTCTGGTTCACTCTATCCAGACACAGGGGAAAGCTTCTGTGACCTATTTAAGCTTGATGGTTTGTGTGATAATGAATTCTCAGAATGTATAACTCCTGTCTGATCTTTATTTCCCCTCCAGGAATGTCTCAAGCCTTATATAGCCTTTAATCTAAACTCCTCTATTAACTGATATAAATAAACCCATCCTTGCTTATTTGTAGGAAACAAATAGCACTGAATAATCTAAGCTTGCTTATTTTAACTCTGTACCAGAAGGCAATGCCAGGAAGGATTCATTTAGGTTTTATTGTTTACAAAATGTACTATCTTTATTGTCCTGATGTGGTTCACAATTCTTGACTTTGAAGTCAATTAATGGTCGCCTAAGCAAAGGAAGTAAGGAGATGGTGGTAATAGGAATGTTTGCAGGTTTTGGTGTATGAGAATTGTCCTAGGATTTAAAATACTTCACAAAATATACACAGGATGTATTAGTCAGCCAAAGGGATGCTGATGCAAAGTACCAGAAATCTGTTGGCTTTTATAAAGGGTATTTATTTGGGGTAGAAGCATACAGTCATAAGGCCATAAAGCACAAGTTTCTTCCCTCACCAAAGTCTGTTGCCACATGTTGGAGCAAGATGGCCGCCAGTCTCTGCGAGGGTTCAGACTTCCTCTTCCTCCTAAGGCTCTGTAGTCCCAGCTTCCTCTTGTTTCAGCTGTAGGCTGGAATAAGTCTCATCTCTCCTAGGGCTCGTTTCCCTCTGGGCTTTCTCAGCTGTTCAGGGCTCTGGTATTTTCAGCTACAAACTATCAGGCAAACAGCTTGGCTCTCTCCTTGGAGCTTCAGTGTCCAAAACTAAACTCTCTGTATTCTCCTTTTCCATGTATTTACTTCTGTGTGAGAGTCTGTTTTATCCCCACCAAGGGGTTGGGGACTCAACCCTGCACACCCTAATGACGTGGTCAAATAAAATCCCTAATCTTGATTTCAGAATGTAAAAGTAAAACCTATGAATCTAATACAATCTAATATGCCCAGAGGAACAGAGCATCTTACAAACATAATCCAATATCTATTTTTGGAATTGATAAACAATATCAAAATGCTACACAGGAGAACCAGTTGGCTCAGTCAATGTATCTCATTAATTGCTCTTCAGTCCTATCAATTAAATTCAATAATTATTAATTGTGCCTTTGCTGTCCAATTGTCTGAATGACCTAGAGGAGTGCCAAGTACTTTAAATTTTGCTTCTTAACTTCAAATACATTACATTCTAGTTGGAAAGAATATACTATTGGAAAGAAACAGAAATATAAGAGCATAAGTTCCAGAAGCGCCTTTTCCCACCTATCTACAAAGATAAACCCTGAACCAAAACTTGTCATGAAAAGACAGTCTGGTGAGTGAAAAAGCTCCAAAATTTAAGCCAAACTCTTTTGCTAACTACTCATGTAATCTTTAAAACAAAAACAACTTTATTTTGAAATAATTTCAAACTTAAGGACAGTTACAAGAATAACACAAAACACATACAGAAAGCTCCAACATACCCCTCACCCAGATAACCAGATCTACCAACTTTTGACATTTGCCACATTTGCCACTTCATTCTTTCTAACTATCCATATATCTACCCATCCAGCTGGCCATCATCTGTCTCTATCTATATATCTATCTACCTACCTATCTATCTATCTACCTACCTACCTATCCATCCATCTAATTTTCTAAACAGTTTTCTATCATCTATCTATCTAATTTTCTAAACATTTGAGAGTATGTTGTATGTATTATGCCCCTTGAATACTTAATACTTCCCTATATATTAACTCAGAACAAGGATATTCACTTATGTAGCTACCTAAAGTTCATTTATCAAGTTTAAGAAATTTAACATTGATATAAAGCTTACAGCCTATATTCCTTTTTTTATATATGTCCCAATAATGCCCTGTGGGGCCTTTCATTCTCCATTATTAGTTCCAGCCCACAATCATGTATCATATTGTATTTAATTGTCATTGTAGACTCTCTCCTGATCTTTCTTTTAAATTATGGAAACACTTATACAGCCTAAACTCTCCCCTCTCAACACATACAATTCAGTGAGATCAATCACATTAACAATGTTGTGCTACCCTCACCACCATCCATTTACCAGAACTTCCCCATCACCCCAAACAGAAACCCTATACTGATGAGGCATTAAGTCCCTAGTCACACCTTCCTTGTAACCTGTACTCTACTTTCTGTCTCTATGAATTTGCATGTTCTAGCAATAAGTGTAATCATACAATATCTGTCCCCTTGTATCTGATTTATTTCACTCAACAGGAAGTTTTCAAGGATCATTCATGTAATAGCATGTACCAGAAGATTATTCCTTTTAAAGATTGAGTAAATTCCATTTTATGTATATACCACATTTTGTTTATCTATTCATCTGTTGATAAACATTTGAGTTGCTTTCACCTTTTGGCTATTAAGAGTAATGCTGTTATGAACATTGGTATACAAATATCTGTCCAAGTCCCCACTTTCAATTCTTTGGGGTATATACCTAGAAGTGGGATTGTGCAATCTCACAGCAGTTCTATATTTAACTTTTTCAGGAACTACCAAACTGTTTTCCACCATGGCTGAACCGTTTTACACTCCCACCAACAATGTACTAAGGTTCCTATTTCTCCACATCCTCTCTGGCACTTGTTATTTTCCATTTTTTTAAAGAATAGCCATGCTAGTGGGTGTGAGTAGTTTTGATTTGTATTCCCCTAATGGTCAATGGTGCTGAACATCTTTTCGTGTGTTTATTGACCATTTGTATATCTTCTTTGGAGAAATGTCTATTCAAGTCTGTCTTAGTTTGCCAAAGGCTGCCAATGCAAAGTACCAGAAATGGGTTGGCTTTTATAATAAGGATTTTTTATTTGCAGTAAAAGCTTACAGTTCTGAGGCCATGAAATGTCCAAATCAAGGCACCATCGGAGATACTTTCTCACCAAAGTCAGTTACTGGTAATCTTGTAATTCTGCCACATGGCAATAAGGTATATGGCAAGGCTCATCTCCACAGCCCTGAACTGCTCAATGGACTCAGCCTCTTGGGGGCTTTGGCTTACGTGATCCTCAAGTCTTCTCTCTCTTGGTAGGATAAAAAATGGTGAAGCTCCCTGTTCCTCTGTTTGTGTGTATGTCTCTCTCTGTGTCTCCAATTAAATCAGTCCCAGCAAGAGGGCAAAGACTCAACTTGAGTCACAGCTCATTGACATAGTCCAATCAAAAGCAATCTAACCAAGTGATCTAAACTGAATCTAATGCAATCAAAGGATACCACACCCACAGGAATAGATAATTTTAAGAACATAATCTTTTTTCTTTGTAGGATTTGTAAAAATCACGTCAAAATCTCACAGAGTCCTTTGTCCATTTTTAATCGGGCTGTTTGTCTTGCTGTTGTTGAGTTGAAGGAGTTCTTTATGTATTCTGGATATTGAACCCTTATCAGATATATGTTTTCTTAGTTGCCTTTTCTGAGTAATTTGAGATGATTATGTGCTTTTTAAAAAAATTTCATTCTAATAATGTGGTATATCACATTGATTTTCTTGCATCAAACTGCCCTTGCATTCCTGGGATAAATTCCACTTGATCACAGTACATAATATTTTGATATGCAGTTGGATTCAGTTTGCTGGTATTTTGTTGAGGATTTTTGCATATATATTCATAAGGGATATTGGCCTGTAATTTCTTTTCTTCTGATTTCTCTATTTGGCTTTGATATTAGGATGATGCTGGCAGAATGAATTAGGAAGTCTTTCCTCCTCTTCAATTTTTGGAAAAGTTTTAGAAGGATTGGTGTTAATTCTTCTTTGAATGTTTGTTAAATTTCACCCCAGTGAAGCCATTGAGTCCTGGGCTTTTCTTTGTTGGGAGTGTTTTAATTATTGATTCAAGCTCTTTACTCGTCATTGGTCTCTTGTGTTAGTCTATTTCTTCCTGAGTCAGTGTAGGTAATTTATGTATTTCTAGGAATTTTTGCATTCCATCTAGGTTGTCTAATTTGTTGGTGTTCAGTTGTCTACAATATCTTTTTATAATCTTTTTTATTTCAGTAAGATCAATAGAAATGTCCCCTTTCATTTCTGATTTCTATTTGTGTCTTTTCTCTTTTTTGTCTTTTCAGTCCACTTAAATGTTTGTCAATTTTATTGATGTTTTCAAAGAACCAACTTTTGGGTTTGTTGATTTTTCCCATGTAACCTTAAAATGTACTTTAAAAATGTTTCCATCTCAGACTCCTAATCTATAAAGTGGCGGACTGGAGCATTAAAATTTCAAAAGTTTCTTGTAAAATTTAAATGAGATGATAAATGTGCAAGTGCTCTATGTTCTGTAATGTTGTGTGAGTGGAAATGTTTATAAAGGAGGAGCTTTATGTCTACATGAAAAATTCACAAAATAATTTTATCTATCTATCATCTATCTATCTATCTATCTATCTAAATATTTTCTTTCTATCAGAAAAAGTATGCTCTGTTATGATACAAACCAACTCTAGGAAAGTGGTAACCTCTAGGGAGTAAGAGAGTAGGAAGGAATAGACTTTAGTTATGCCTTTAATATTTTATTTTTTTACTAAGAAAGCAGAAAAAATATGGCAAAATGTTTACATGTGGAAAAATAGTATGGGTACCTGTCATATTTCTATCCTTTTCTGTGTGTTGAAAATTTTCAATATTTAATCTTAGACCACAAGAAAGCCTATCTACATGTTTACATTTGTCTCTGAAAGGGTTATTAGGTTCATAAAATATTTTCATTTTTCTTGATTTAAAAATTTTCTCTAATAAGTACGCAATATGTTTTAATTATATGGGGACACAATAAAAATTAAGGGATGATGAGGATGGTTGATAATGAGAGAACACTTGACTTTTTCTAATAGATAATGAAGAAGTTAAGGGGATAAAGTATTCTGACTTTCCGAGTTACAACAGTCTTCAAATCTTAGGCTACTGGGTCCACAGAGTGAGAAGGATGGACAAAGAAGGCACATTTACATTTACTGGTCATCTGTCCACTCTGTTGCTAGGTACACTGATATTTATTTCAGGACTATATAGCATCATTTTCTTTCCAAAGCCAAGCACCCTCTGATAGCAAAAGGGTTTTCTTTTCTGACAAGCTCTCCAAGAAAGTCAACCAATGTCCTGGGCAATTTAGAGCTAGTACCTCTCAGAATAATTGAACCTAGTGCAGAACATTCTGCTGCATATTTAGATCAGGTACATCTTTGCAAACTATGCCTCTCCTTTTCCTTTCTCCTCTTAAGCTCTCAGGGCTTTTCTTGGACCTGAATGTGTTGCTTTTGAAACACCAGGGGCCAGGTTGGGAGGCAAAATATCATCTCTGTTGGCTCTTTGTCTTAAATCTCTTCAGGCAAGCATCTCTGGGAACTGCCAGCAGAAGCTAAAAGAAGCCACATGCTTCTTCTCATAGTCCAACCTCCTTGTCATACTCTTTCTTTATTAATTGGCTATATAGGAGGGGCAGTTTCTTGGCTCTTCAACCTCAAACTTGAAATGATGGTAAGGAACCATACAATGGAAAGGTCGACTGAAGGGAGCAGCTATGGTTCTAGTCCCTAGTCATTGATTTTATGGCCTAAACAACATGCCATGTACAGCCTTGGACTTCTGTGATGGCCATAAAGTTTCAATTCACCAGGCCCAGCTACAAGGCATCAGTACGTCCAGGTCCCTGTCCACACACTGTGGCAGACCTCACAAATACAGAGAAAAGCCTACTGATCCCAGGCTCATTCTGAGAGGTCCTCATACAGAGACTATGGAAAGGTCTTGAGGTCTCAGTCAACTAGAGAAGAGAAAGGTAGAATGAGCACCCCCCAAAAAACTTGTATTTTAAGAAATAGCAGTGACTCTTATTTCCAAAAAACCAGGAATTTTACCCGTGGTATTTTTAAAGTAAACTTTATTGAAGTATACATTATCAATCAGCAGCATTTTAAAAAATATAAATGACATTGAAGTATAATATACTTACTGAAACTAAGCAAGTATTAAGTTTAGAGCATGGTGAATTTTTACAAAGGGCGTATACCCACAAAATCAGAAGCAATGTATTACCAGCACTCCATAAGCCTCCTTCTTGCCCCCTTACATTCACTACCATGCTCCAATGGTAGACAGTACCCCGATTTATAACATCATAGATAAGGTTTGGATGCTTTAAACTTTATATATATCAAATCATGAAATATGTACTCTTTTTTTCAGCAAATGATCCTTTTTTAAACAAATCAATTTTATTGATATATATTAATAAAGCATAAATCCATCCAAAGTGTACAATCATATATTTGTTCATGCATCACTTCAGTTATTCTTAGAGCACTTTCATTATTCCAATAATAATAATAATAAACAAAAAAAA
>PVKH010011125.1:0-17905 GCA_004027955.1 Chaetophractus vellerosus | reverse complement strand
TGTTCATACAGCTCCCTCAAAAACTGTGTTGGTTTAGCATGCAGGAAGCAGGGGTCCAAGCCATCAGACAGTAAGACTCTCCACAAGTCTTTCCTAGATAACTCCATCTTCAATTCTGATTTACAATTTCCAGGTTTAGTTAAATGTTCAAATGGGGCGCTTTGAATTGGACACTTAATTTCCAAAAAGTTAGAAGTTCCGGAATCAGTCTCTGTTTTCTTTGTGCCCAAAAGTTCAGTCCTTAGTGTATTTCTTTCATCTAGCATTTTGCTATAAGCTACAAGGAGAAGCCAAGCCACATTCTCTGGGTTTACTTTGGAAAGTACTTCAGCTAAATGCTCAGGTTCACCATTTTCAAATTCTGTCTTCCCTATAACACCAGGAGTTAATCTTGCTAAGTTTTCTGCAACTTTAAAACATGGATTGCCGTTCCTCCAGTTTCCAATAATAGTTTCATCATTAACTTCTAAGGCATCATAGAAAGTCTCTTTAGCGTCCATATTACTATCAACAGTCTCTTTAAAGTGATTAGGCCTTTTCCATCAAGCATTTCACAATTCCTCCAAAAAATACCCCTTACCCATTTATAACACTGTTCCAACATTTTGCAAAAAGGCACTTCCCCACTCCTCGGTACCAATTTATATTTTTGGAATTCATAATTACATAAAACTGCCAATCCATTACATATGCAATGGAAGAAACTGCAAAATTATGTGGAGCCAGGGTCACTGGACACTTTGGGGTCAGGGAGAGGGAAGGGCAATTGTAATGCAGGGTTTTTTTGGGACATGGGAGTTGTTGTGGGTGATGTTGCAATGGAGGATGTAGGCCATTTTGTATCATCATGTATCTTGTGGAACTGTGTGGGAGAGAGGGTCATCTACAGTCCAAACTGTGATCTATGCTTGATGGCAAAGCCCCAAAATGTGTAGATCTATCACAGGCATTATGTCACACTGATGAGGGATGTGTATGTGGGAGGTTGTGGGAGGTGTGGGAGGGTGGCACATGGGTACTCCTGGAATTTCTGTGTAACATTTATGTAATCAATGTATACTAAAAATATATATAGATATATAAAAAATAAAAAAATAAAAAATAAATAAAATGAAATATAAAAAAAGAATCACCATTGGAAAAAAAAGAAATTAAAATGCCAAATAACTCTATGGTTCCACTAGAAACCCCTCTCACCCCTCATTTCTTTTACCTGGTAGTAATTTTCAATGACTTTTGGCTCAAATAAAATGTGTAGCACAAACAATGCAAAAAAATATATTATTATGACTCAGGTTAATTAGTAATACTATGTAATATTTATAATTTTTGAGATACATCTAGCTTGAGGAGCCTGTAAAGAAGTGTGTGAACATGCAACATGATGGTTGATTGCTGGAAAGGACATGGATAGCTTGGCCTTCCCTTTCTCTTTCTATCATGCATCAAAGTTTGCCAGACAGATGTGTGTATTCATCCTAATAGCTGTGGCTCTTTCTAACAAAGTGCAGTTACCTCAGGTAACACAATCATTCTATCTTAAGTAGTGTTGATGATTTTTGTCTTTAAAGGTGAAAATTTCTCACAGTGCAAAGCCATCATGCAAACTTGTGCTTTTTGTGGCAAAACACCCCTCACACCTTCTATCTGGATGAAATTACTCTGTGCAAACTGCAGGCTGTTTCTCTGCAGGTATGTAGCACTTGTATTTCTTAAAATCAAGTATATTAATTGTTATTTCTTGCACTGTTATTTTATGGACCACATAGAAAAATACTGTCAAGTGAACAGACCCAATGCTTATTTCTTAGCATTTTTATGTTATACTTATTGAAACATCTCTTTTAGGCCATGATGGTTAGTCTTGTGTCAAGAACTCTAGACTATAGTACTCATGGATATAATAATCAAATGCTAGTCTTGGTATTTCTGTGAGTTTATTTTGTAGATGTGATTAGCATCTATGACTATTGACTTTAAAGGAGATTATCCTCCATAATGTGGGTAGTCTTCTTCCAATCATTTGAAGATATTAGAGCAAACACTGATGTTTCCTGGAGAAGAATATTCAGACTGATGACTGTAGCATCAATTATTGCCTGAATTTCCAGCCTGCCAGCCTGCCATACAATTTTGAGCTCAGGACTGCAATATTAGCTCCTCTCTGATATCTGCCAGTATGTCCTCTGGATTTTGGACTACCTAATCCTCACATTTGCATGAAGAACTATACCTGATACACAGACTTAATTAGATATTGGTGATGGGCTCTTGAGCTAGTGTTGCAACTGCCTGGAGTAAGATGTTACTGAATGCATTGGATTTCACCCCTTCTCATCCTCTCTGGAGTAAGTTGATTACCTCAAGTTGTAATAGTGCTCTACTTTGTCTCAGGCATTTTCCTCCTAGCTCACACTTGTTATCTGTGCATGTGCCACCAAGGAAACTATATAATGACTGTGACCTGACTCAGTGATTGTAAGAGCCATTCCAATTTAAAAGGTGTTAAATATGAAGATGAGCATTTTAGAATTGAAAGCACTTTATACAAAGGAGGGCTTTTGTTGAATTCAGCATATTTTTTGTTTGTTTTATTATTAGTGTCAAGTAAATCAAGCAACACATACTTCACAATGATTTGATATCAGATCAACACTTTCATTGGATAGTAAAGGTGCATTTGGAAGGCTTTATATTGGCATGTCCAATAGATTGTTTTCTTGCCATGTAAATGCAAACTTGGCTCAGGAATACAAGGTCCACAGACAAGTTGCTATGGAATCTTTTCATAGCACATAGCAGTTGAAATGGCTGCTAGTTGAAGTTACAGCCTGAAATGTCAGAAAGTCAGTGGTGAGAGTAATTATAATCCATTACATATTTTAATTTTTATTATGTTTCATTCTTCAGGGATAGATTAACACATTTTTGTTGTGAGAGAGAAGGGCCACAGGAAAGCATATAAAATACCTTCTCCATAATGACTCCAGCCAGTCCCCTCACCTCTTCATGAGTTTGTATTCTCAAATACTCTGTGAAACCTTCTAGAACTCTTCCCCAGTATTACCTACATACATGTACATATATCCAAATACACCCTTCTTCATTTTGTAAACACAAATGCCTATAACAAATACCACAAATTGTTTGGCTTGAACAGCAGAAATTTATTGTATCTCAGTTTTTAGAGGCTAGAAGTCCAAAATCAAGGTATTGGCAAGCCAACTCTTCTCCAATGTCTGTCACCTTCTGGTGATGGTTCAATCCTTACCACAGCTACATGATGATCTGGCACTTTCTGACTCCCTTGTTTCTGATTTTGTGTCCAATTTCCTTTGCTTATAAGGACTTCAGTCATATTATAATGAGGCCCACCCTCTCAATCCCCAAAGTCCTATGACATGCTTTCTTCTACACAACATTGTTTCAGAGATGTTTCCATGTTAGCATATATAAATTCATCTCATTCCTTTTTTATTATCAGTGTTTCAGAGCAGTGTAATAGTCTGTGTTATGGATTTAGCATTGTTTTACTGAGACAAATATGGTTCTTTCTTTTTTCATACAATAAACCTTCTCAAGTGAATGTGTATGGGAATTTCTGTAGAATGAATTTTTAGAATAGGATTGCTAGGTTAAAGGGATGCACATATTTAGTATTGGCAGAAAACTCCCAGTTTCTCCAACAAAGTACTGTATGGATTTGTACTCTAAACAAAATGATGAAAGTACATTTAAATCTCATCTTCTCTAATGATTATTATTATGGGTTAAATCTTACCCATCTCTTGGGAATAAGAGACATTTCATAGTCCTGTGAATTGAATTTCCTGCCTTGCTTGTGAGTTTGAATATCTTCTCTTCAGTTCCGGGTTATTAGTTTTCCTGCTTGATCACTAAACTGACAAATGTCAACAGTAGGTAAGGATTGATGATAAAACTGGCATGAAGATCACTTTGGTGAAGCTACTTTAGGATGCAGATGGATTTCAGCACAACCAAGATACATTGCAGCACTCTTCTTCTCTGCAGCCAAATCTCCCTCTGCCTCAGCTTCATAAGGATACTTGTGGTTGCATTTATGATTCACCTGTATGACCCAGAATAATTTCCCCATCTCATGATCTTCAATTTGATCACATCTGCAAGTTCCCTTTGGCCATATGAAGTAATAACCACAGGCCCCAGGGATTAGGACATGGATATTTTTAGGGCAATTATTCAGACTATCACAGATACCTTTATTCCTTCTTAATCAAGGTACTGTGAATTGGTTTAATTCTGGATCACAACTTGCCATTACAGGTGCTGATGACATCATTCAGTTCATCAGTCTTTGATGTTTTTGGTTATACAAGTCAAAAAACTATTTGACTACCCATATATCTCACCCCTAGGACCACCATCATATATTAGCTTTTTTTTTTTTTTTACAAATTCCTGTGGATCGAGGCACCTTGGCTGACATGCTGGCCTTGCTGCCCCCTAAAGTAATTATGTCCATCTTGCTTCTGTCAATTAAGTTCCACCAACTTGTCTTTGCCATGCCAGAATTCTATTATCCCTATTGATTCTAAGTATACTGGTTAGCTATTGCTGAGTAATAAACTACAAACTCAGCAAATTAACACAAAAAGACTTTATTGTTTACACTGTTGTTCAATTAGACAGTTTAGTTGGTGTGGATCAGGCTTGGCTGACCTTAGCTTGGCTTACTTATGCATCTGCTATCAGCTTATGGTTTGACTGGAGATTGGCTGGTCTTGGGTGGCATTATTCATTTATCTGATGGTTGACTAACTGTCAGACAGGGCTTGTTATCATGACATGTTTCCATGAAAGGATGTGGAAGAATAAGGTCTTTTGAGACCTAATGTTTGATCTGGCACACCATCATTTCTACCCTATTATATTGACCAATGTAAATCATAAAATTAGCCCAGATACCAGGGATAGTAAAATAGGCTCCACCCTGATGGAAGGGTGCCTGCTCTGGTGAGAATGTTACATTGGAAGAGGCAAGGATACAAGTATCCTGTTTATTAACAAGACAAAACCTGAGCCCACTTTTACTTATTTCCATTATTAAAAGGTTTTCTGATTATTTTTGTTTAGAGTTTTCCATAATTTTCACTAATTTCTTTGCTAATTTTATTACTGTTTCTTGCATAACTCTTGGATGCATTTATTTCAACTTCTCTCTTTTAATTTTCCAAAAAGTGTTTTAGGAGTGGCAATGTTTCTGAATGCTTGAATTGTTTTAAAAAAGTCTTAATTTTGCTTTCAATCTTGAGTGGTAATTTGGGTTGATATAGAATTCTAGTTTCAAAGTTATTTTTCTTAACATTTACTATTTTGAAGCATTATACTAAATTCATACAAACATTGTATTAGTCAGGGATCTCCAGAGAAACAGAACAGAAAGAATATGCATGTAAACATTAAGAGATCTATTGTAGGAATTGACTCATGTGACTATGGGGATTGGTAAGTCCAGTTCTATAGTGAAGGCCACAAGTTCAGAACTTTGGTGAAGGTTTCAATGAATTCCCCAAGAGAAGTTGGATGGATAAAGGAGAGATAGAAATTCTTCTCTCTCTTCCAGGTTCCATTGACTTCCAGCTTCTGGCTACTCCTCATGTCTCCTCTCTCTCTGTCCAACTTCTTTTGCTTATAAAGACTTTTGCCATTTTGGATTAAGACCCAACATTGTACTTCCAGAGACTGGAGTCTTTGGGCTGTCCATGATCCAGCTGGGCCCAGAATCTCAGTGGAGCTGCAACTCCTAATCTACAGCTCAATGGACTCAACCAGGACACCTGGTGGGGAGATGATGATGGACAACGGCCATCCCAGGGAATAGAGTCTGCAGCTGCAGGCAGGATAATCCCATCCATCTTATCCATGGGATATAAGCTCCCTCTTATTGGAGGTGTAGTGAACATCACCATCCTAGACTCCTCAGGATTGGGGGAGAGCTATGGACTAGAGTGGACTTACTGGTATTCTGTTATAGACATATTGTGATTCAAACAATGGAAGAAATTACAACATTAATGTGGAGCCGGTGGCCACTGGATGCTTTGGGGACAGGGAGAGGGAAAGGCAGTTATAATACAGGAGCTTTTTTTGAGACTTAGGAATTATCCTGAGTGACATTGCAATGACAGATATAGGCCATTTTATATCAGCATATAACATGCAGAACTGAGTGGGAAAGAATGTGGTCTACAATATGAAATATGGTCCATGCTTAATGGCAAAGCCCCATTGCAGGTGATGTGCCACACTGATGAAGGATGTTTGTGTGAAAGTTTGTGGGAGGTGTGGGAGGTGGGGCATATAGGAATCCCTATGGTTTTTGTGTAACATTTATGTAAGCTAAGTATCTTTTTTTAAAAGTTAAAAAAAATATTAAAAAATTAATAAATAAATAAAAGTAAAAAAAAAAAAGATCCAATCTCATTCAGTTTGGGCATGCCATGACCAATAACTTTTTCAAAGATTCTTTTAACAAATGGGTTCACTCTCAAAGGACCAGGGGTTGAGATGTAAACATGCATTTTATGGGCAACATGACTCCATCCCTAACACATACATAGATATAACAGGCAGATAGCACCTCAAGCATTATGAAGAACAGTAGCCATTCCTCCCCTTCTGTAGCTTTGATTCCTATTTTCCAGAGAAAATCCACCCAAATGAGTATAGAGAGGGAGAGTTTCAGAAGCATTTTCTTTAAGAAAAATTAATTTAGGTGTTATCTCTGAAAGTTATGTCTATTCCTAGACAAAATGCCAAAATTATGGTTTAACACATATATACTGACTCCCAAGTATAGAAGATGACACTTAAACTCTCTTAAATATATCCATCCCTCTCCTTCATCCTTACAATATTTCACATTTTAAAATCAATATTCAGAGTTTACATTATTATTATTACATAATCACTATTTATAGTGAATATGAATACATAGTATATTTAGTTCTGTAATTGGTAAAACAAATACATACAATAGATTTACTTAATCAATGAGAAAGAATTGTTTCAGAGTTTTGAGGCTAGGAGAAGTCAAAGGAAGGGCATCAGCCAGGTGATGCCATCTCCTTGAAGACTGTAACATTCTAGAGTTGGCTTCCAGTGATCCTTAGGTCATTGGCTTTTCTGTCACATGGTAATGCACATGGCAATGTTTTCTCCTTTCTCTACTTGATTTCACTGACTTCCAACTTCTGGCTCCTTTCAGAAGCTTTCTCTTCCTAAAGTCTCCAGTAATGGGACTATGGCCCATCTTCATTCAATTGGCCACACCTACCTAAAATAACATCTTAAACTGGTCCTACTGGCAATGGGTTTATAACCATAGGAATGGATTAATATTAATAGCATATTTTTTCTGGGGTATATGATTCAACTTATCATATAGATTAAATTGCATGTCCTACATAAACCACTGCCTATTTTTGTTCTGGATTAAATATTGTTTGGGTTTTCCAATGCTCAATTTTCTGTGCTTTACTCCAAATCATTATTATTATTATTTTAAACAATTTATTGAAGTATATCATTAATACATGAACATATATAAATTATAAGTGTTCAGTAAACTTTGTGAACTTACAAAACAAACATGTATAATGTCATACAAGGCTCCCATACATCACCCCATCACAAATACTTTGCACTGTTGTGAAACATTTGTTAACAAATTATGAAACAGCATCATCAAGGTATTACTACTAACTATAGTCTGTATCTTACTTCCCTATACATTTTTTAAGGATTTATTTATTTACTTACTTTTATCCATTTTTACCCCCCCCCCATTTTTGCTGTTTTTGCGTCTGTTCACTGGGCAACTCTCTTTGTCTGTTTCCTGCCCTTTCTTGTCATCCTTCTCCCCTGTCTTCAGTGAGATTCAATCCTCGGGACCTCTGATGTGGGAGAGAGGCATCCTACCACCAGCACCACCTTAGTTACTGGTTTTTCAGTGCATCTCATCTTGGCTATCCCTTGTGTCACTCTCCTGTTACATGATCATCTTGCTGTGTAGCTCACAGGGCCTGGTGGCACACCCACATGTGGGGCCTTGGGGGCTCACCTGCTCATGGGGCCTGGTGGTGCACCCACACTTGGGGCCTGATGGCACACCCACTTGAGGGGCCTGGTGGCACATCCATGCATGGAGCCTGGGGGGCTTATCAGCTCACAGGGCCTGATGGAACACCCACACACAAGGCCTGGTGGCCTGCATGCCTTCTATATTTTTCTTTTTTAATTTTTACTGGGAGGTCCCAGGGATCAAACTCAGGCCCCTCCATAGGGGAGACAGATGCCCAACCATTTGAGCCACATCCATCCCCCTGCTATAACTCTTAAGGTTTACCAAAGGTACCTAGAGTTACAGTCTTTTCCCATACAGGATGGTCATATAATGAATCAGGCTTAGTTCATCACCAGCACTCTAAAAACCAGACCTACGTCTGGGGACATGTGCATGGTTTCTAATATAGTGCATGTTTAGCCTACCCTGATTATCACAAAATCAGAACAGCAAGAATATTTGCACTCCAAATTATTATTAAACTTTTTGACAAGACAGCCAACCACCTCTTAATATGTTCTAACTCAGCAGCTAATCCACCAGATTCTTTCACCAGGGACACTTTTCCTTGGACTCTTTGGACTCCTGCTTCTGTTTGGGCTTGTTATTTTCTAGGCCTGATGACCAAATATCACCCTGGACTTCTTTCCCATCATCCAGTAGGTTCCATTCCTCTCTCTCTCTTCTGTGTTCAGTTCCTGGTCTTCTTGATCCCGTGTCTTCCATATTCTTAATTTACTCTGAGATTTTGTTGGAGCACACTCTCTACTAACTTTTTGAAAATGAATATCCAAAGACAATTTGAGTTTTTCATGTCTGAGAATGTCTTTATTCTATTTTCACATTTTATTGTCAGTTTAACTGGCTGTAGAATTCTCTAACTTGGATATATATATAATGTATGTATGTATATTATCTCCTGGTCACAACCTTGAGGAAATTATACTTCCCCTATCTTTTGTATGTTGTTGGGGTTGAGATAATCCATACATTTTCCTTACTGGAGTTTTGAGAGAAAAAGGTGAGTGTAACCAAAGAGGTCAGCTTTATTTTTGATGAAAGCTGGATGGATGGACATTATTTTATCCAACTCTTATTCATCCTGTTGATGAAGAGGGATTCCTGCCCCAGGATTATGGAGATAGCTGAATTCACAACACTGCAATGGACAGGTGAAATTGACTGATGTTTATTCACCCCATAAACTCACACCCAGGGGAAGAAGGACACTGCACACCATGCAGGGCCACATGAGAGCTGGACTCAAGAGCAGAGTGAGCCAGAAGGGACCATGGGAATCAAATCTCTAGTAACAAGAGAGTGGAACACTCTGGTTCTCAGGAGAGGATGTGATTGGCTTTTTTGAAAAACCCTGTTGCCTGGCAGGGATATAAAATCCATTAGTCAGGGATAAGCAGACCTTCTGGTTATCTTGATAAAGGTTATTTGACTAGGGAACCTTATCTGAGGGTGCAGAGTAAGGAGGGGAATTGCAGTTAGGGTATTTCACCAGATGTTAAGGGGGCACATAATACAGAGCCTTACACCACAACATGGCTTAAAAGTACAATAGCAAGAGTCTTCTTAATACTGTAACCAGAAAGACACAGCTTTACCCGCTCTATGTCAGCAGAGCTCAACAATCATGAGGGTCACGTCCTTTCACATATACCAGAGAGCTCATGGGAGCACAGATCTGCAAGAGAGGCTGAAGTTTAGTCCCAAACAATCCAATCAAGTAGGAGTCATTCCATTTATGGGGTCTAGGGTTGGGGGACTAAAGACTCAGGAGGACTAATGTGAGGAGGGGTCAGTGCATTTTCTTCCCAGCATCTGTGTCCTTAATCACCTGAGGTTTTCTTAATTACAGCTTTTGGGAACTTCTCCATCCCCACAACATTTTGCAATGTCACATATTTTACATTTTTGCCTATCTTTTCCCCCAATTTTCCATGTTGGATACTCATGCATCTTTATACCTTGGAAATTCTTGTTCTTCTGGAACACTTTTCTGGAATTTTTTGATAATTTTTTTTCTCACACTCCCTCTCCTTCACAAATCTTATCTTTCAGCTCCCTTGGGTTCATTAAGTCAAGTGTCCTTATTGCTTTTCATTGTGTGAACTTTTCTTATCCTTTAAAATATGTTTTTAAAACAAACTTAAACTACATAAATATCACATAAAAATACATATGCTCCACTCCCCACACCTCCCACAGCCTCCCACACAAGCAACATCCTTCCTCAGCATGGCACATTCATTGCAATTGATAAACTCATTCTGGGGCACCATCATTCAGCATGGACTGTAGTTCACATTGTAGTCTACACTTTCCCCCACACAGTTCCCGTATCTTCTACAGGAAGATATAAAATCGCCTATACCTGTGGTTGCAACATCACTCAGCATGATTCCCAAGTCCTAAAAAAGCCCCCGTATTACAACTGTTTTTCCCTCTCCCTGCCCCCAGAGCCTCCAGTGACCACTGCCCCCACATCACTGTTGAAATTTCTTCCATTGCTAGAATCACAATATGTCTATAGTAGAATACCAGTAAGTCCACTCCAGCCCATAGTCCATTCCCCCATCCTGAGGACTCTGGGATGACAATGTCCATGCCACCTCCAATTGAGAGGGGGCTTTGATCCCATGAAGCTGATGGATGCTTACAGTTATAAGCTTTCTCATTTCCTTGGTATGGTGGCTTTCAATCCTCACCTCCTTGTTAGTTGTCCTGGGTGAGCCCAGTGAACTGTGAGCAGGTGCTGCAACTCTGCTGAGGCTCTGAGCCCAGCTGGCACATGGATAGCCCAAAGACTCCAGTCTCTTGTATGTACACCTACAAACTCCAGCACCAAGTATAGGTTTAAATAGAAGAGACAGATGAGCCATGTGTAGGGAAGCCATAACTGAACCCAACTCTGTCACTCTCAGGGGCACAAACTCTAAAGTAGGGCTCACTGGCAAGGCCCCAAATTCTGGAGCTATCTTCCCTGATCTTAGGACCTGGGTGTCTCCAGAGCCCCCAGGAGCCCCACTATTAACAGCCTATGAGATCCAGCTGAGATGTGCACAAGCACCACCCCTGGGATAATCTCCTGACTCACCTTGAAGTCTCCCAGCCATACAAACTCATTTGTCTTTACCCCTTCCCCCCTTTATTCAAGGTCCCTTTCCAGTTGCATTTCTAGCCAGTGCCTGACAGCAATCCCTTGGTGTCAGGGAGGCTCACCCCTGGGAGCCATGTCCCATGCTAGGTGGAAGGCAATGCACACATATGCTGAACCTGGCCCAGAGAGAGCATCTGAGCAACAAGGAGGATCCCAGGGGGCAACTCCTGGGCACCTCACAACACTAGGCCAAGTTTCAATTTTAAGAGCAAAGGTTCATAAGCATAGTCATCAATATCAAGTGCCCATCAACAGATCATCCTCCCTCACCAGTCATTGCCTCTGCACTTGGAGGACTGTTGCTGCTCCATTAGAGAATGTGGCAGAGTTCTCCAGGATGGGAATTCAATATTCTCTTGGTTATTGTGTGAGTCTCCACCAACTGTGACAATGCCCCACAAACACTTGAACATATTTATATACCTTATATGTATGCCCAGGTAAACCTCCTCCCATGCTTCCCCCATCACTGACCCCCACACCAATGAGCCTCCCTTGCCCTAGTTGTAACCTTTCCATGACCCAAAGCCTCCTCAAAAATGAAGCCAACAAAATAGCCAAATACAACCAATAGGAAAATGAAACAATAAAGATAGGTTTAAATAAAATAAATAAAATACATAAAAATTTTTTTAAAACTGAAAATAAAACTTAAAAATTGGGATATTAAAAATAATGAAAAATGTTAAAAAATTTTTTGGACATTTTCCCTTTTATCACTGCAATGCCTGGTGTCTTGCATGCGCAATGACGTTTCCTTCCATTTATTCTCCAGTATCTTTTGTCTGCTCTTGTGTCTTCTAACATTCACTTTGTTTCTATGGGTTTTTGTGCCTTTCTAACTTTTTTTATTATCTCTTGAGTGGAGTTCCTGAAGAGAGCTGAGATAACATGAGGGTTTGATCTGATATGTAGTACCAATAGATATCCTTGCATATTGCATTTGTCATTCTAGGGCAAGTGATGTTTAAAAAGAAAAACACTCTCCAAATCTCAGCAGTGTAATATTTCATGTATGTATATATGTATGTATTTATGCTCATATTTTGGTCCTTTTTATGTCATTGTGGGTAGAGACAGGGAGACTTTGCTCTCTAGAGTCATTCTGGACCCTTCTTTAGAAATTCACTAGAGTGGATTGCAGGGTAGGTTTTAGAGGTCAGGCCTGGAAGCAATATACATTTACCCTCTTTTCATTAGCTAGAGTTTGTCATGTGGTAGAGGGCTTGGACATGTGATTTAGTCATGTACCAAGAGAAGAGCAGAGAACAGCACAAAGCCAAAGATCTTTAGGTGATGTGCTCAGTTCTTTCCATCAGATCCACACTGGGTACTCCACAGTCCTGTGAGCTATGACACAAAGAAATAAATTGTCTCCTTCTCCTGCCTCACTGCCCTGTAACTCAAACAATATATAGTAGTGAAAAAGAGTCAGGAAAATGGCAGTAAACAAGTCTTCTGACACACTGTCTATAGAAATTCTGAAATCTTATTTGCCAGATAATGTGATGGCCCCTACCTTGCCTGTGAGGGAAATTCCTTATCAGGTCCTGTTTTTGCTCTAGGGAACATATCCCTTGTCCTTCATTCCCCACAGTCCTGGCTCTTCCCTCTGGCATGATCATCCAGAACTTCTTTTGGCCACTTCTTAAGTGGGGGCTTAGAAGGTTTTGCAGCCTACCTTAGAGTTGCTTTAAGGCTTACTGTATAGGCATGGTATTTCCAAAACCAGAGCTTAGGTGACTTTGGCAATATAACTATCTCAGAAATTTAGATTTAAGATATATTTGCTTTCAATTGTTTCCATGTGCCAATAACCACAGCCAAAGTTTTTTCCTAGACATAGTACTCCAATATGCCTTATTTCTTTAGTTATTCATCCATATGTATTTGATACTTAAATTAATAGCTTGAGTAATGTATGACAATAGTCATGGATGGAAGGTCATAACCCTAATCAGACCTTTGCCATCAGTATGTCTTAATAGGCTTTGTCCTTCAAAATCCGTATCAATGACATCTCTTACTGTTTGGGATTTTTTAAAAAGTGCTGGGTGATGTTGCAATGGAGGATATAGGTCATTTTATATCATCTTGTATCATGCAGAACTGTATGGGAGAGAGGGTGGTCTACAGTCTGAACTGTGGTCCATGCTTGATGGCAAAGCCCCAAAATGTATATTTATCACAGGTGTTGTGCCACACTGATGAAGGATATATATGTGGGAGGTTGTGGGAGGTGTGGGAGGTGTGGCATATGGGTACTACTAAAATTTCTGTGTAACATTTATGTAATCAATGTATCCTACATATATATATATATATACATACACACACACACATATATATATATATAAAAGAAAGAAAGAAAGAAAAAGAAAAAAAAGAAATTTTAACCCTTTTAAAAATAAATAAATAAAATAAAATATTTGAGTAGTAATAATGAGGGAAAAAAAGTCAACAATGCAACACCTTGCTTACAATATTTTTAACTTCTCTATTCTTTTAAATTTCTGATTGCAAACCTGGTAATTCTCTGAGTTAATCTCTTTGTTGTAAGTCCTTGCTATATGAATCTAATAGTAGCCAAAATGAACTATTTATGATCAATTTTACAATATCTTTCTCTAGAGCTATAAGTTGAATAAGCAGGAGTATGACTTCAAAGTTTTAACCACTCTTTTACTAAGGCATAATGGGGGTCTTCTGCCTCCAGCCTTTGATATTAGGGTTCTCAGTAGCTGCCACCTGTCTTCTAAGTCATATGTGATATACTTTGTTGTTATAGCACCATCTCATTTCAAAGTACTGTCCTTTTTATTAACATTAATTTTTGACCAAAAGTAGTAATATGTCCTCATTTTCATGCAATTGGACTTGGAATGACAGTCTAGTGGAATTCCAAAGAAGGGAAAGAGAGGCATATATTGTGAGTTCTAGTAATCTTTTTCATAGACCTCTTGATTTTGATATTGGCAATGTGTAGTCTGATGCCAATATGGTACTCTTGCTTTTAAAAAGATATTCAAACCTATACTCCCACACTTATTGATGTTAAAAATAAAACAGAACCTTTTTACAAAGTGAAAATTCAGAGCACTTGCATGTACTCTGCTCTTCTTTTATTTTCTGAACTTTATTCATTTAAAATGCAACTATAAAATAAAAAATGTGAATGTAATAGTAATTTACTATAATTATATTACCCTATTTACTATATTGTGCTGTTCAACACAATAGTATCCAATTAAAGAATTATATTCACAAAAAATCATAACCATGGATAGAATTGTTTTAAAAACATTTTAGGTGAAGTCTATCAATGTTGGCCCTATTAAAATGTCTTTATCAGAGTGATACTTGTAAGATAGTGGTAAGCATTTCCAAGCTCGCATGTCTCCCAGAGTAACATCAGAAACAAGCAGAAACTGTTAAAATCAACTTTTTCAGAGTTCTGGAAAACACATAAAGTTTACGGCAATGAAGTGAATGCTGAATCAAGAAAATGACAGCTTCAAAAGGTAGAAGAGCTTTGTGGTGATCTTAATTACCCTTGCTTTACACTCTTTATGGCTTGGCACTGGTTTTGAAGATGGCAACCTGAGTCCCTAATGAAAAACCCTGATCCCTGGTTCTGGAAGGAGTAGAGAATACCTTATGCACCTATTATTGTGTGTGTTTGCTGTAACTTGTCTGGAGGCTATCTGAAGGATTGACATGGTATGCAACATCTGTTCCACCTATCTCAGAAAACATTAAGGACAGAAAAGGAGTATGTATTTCTTGAAAACTTTGTAAGGTGAATTTAAAAATCTGCATCTGCCTTGGGGGAAATATTATGATTGAGATGTGCAAAAAAAAAGACCTACAGCCTGAGAGGAAAAGTAAAGGAGAGCTTCTTTGGGAAATTAGATCATTAAAAAGAACCTGTGTAGATTGCAGGTATATCCTGCACTCAATAGTTGAGTGCCTACTTCTCATGTACAAGGTCTTGGGTTCATTTCCCAGTACATCTTTAAAAATGCCTGTGTATAGGGGGGATTTAGATAGCCATGTGCATAAAGAGGGCAATATGCATACCAAGAAAAGAACTGAAAAAAACCTAAACTTGCAAATTGAGCTAATCTCCAGGTCCAGTGCAAGCCTAATAATGTCCCAGCACACATCTAGTCTGAAAATACTGGGAGAAGTGTTTTTTTTTTTCCCTTCTGGTATTCAAGAAAATCTTTACCAAAACATTAAATTAATACAAGATAAAGGAACAGAGACTACAGTGACCACACATGACAAGAAATACAGTATTTGCAAAAAATATTGTTTAGAAAAGCCATGAAAAATGTATGACAGTAGTCTCCAACAATGAAAAAAAAAACCCCAGCAAACCTTGGGAAAGAATGAATATCAGATTTCCAGGGTTACCACATTATAATATTTTCCAAACCATCAACTTCTGGTTTCTTTGAGCCAAAGATTCAGTTCTCACCTTATCCCTTAACTCTTTTATTTTACTCTAAACTGCAGAAAGAAGTCAGACTACACTTTGCACATTTAGCTTGGATAGCTCTTCAGCTAAATATCCAAGATCATCACTTTAATATCCACCTTCCATCTGACATGAGAACTCAATTTTGCCAAGTTCTCCACTACTTTAAATCAAGGGCCATCATTTTTCTAATTTGCAATGCCACATTTATAATTTCTAAGTCCTCATTGGAAGTACCTTTGGCATTTGTATTAGTCAGCCAAAGGGGTGCTGATGCAAAATACCAGAAATCTGTTGGTCTTTATAATGGGTATTTATTTGGAATAGCAGCTTACAGTTACCAGGCTATAATGCATAAATTTCTTCCTTCACCAAAGTCTGTTGCCACATTTTGGAGCAAGACAGCTCCCAATTTTTTCCTGGGCGCAGGCTTCTTGGGTTCCTCTCTTCCCTGGGCTCCATTTCTCTCTGGGCTCAGCTACTCTGTTTCCTCCACAAGGTCAGCTATAGACTAAGAGGCTTTCTAGGCTTTGCCTCTCTCCACAAAGCCAGCTGAGAACTGTCAGGTGAATGGGTCATCCCTTTTCCTGGAGCCTTCTCTCCTTCCTCATCAGAACTCCAACATCAAAACTGCTTCAATTCTGTACTTTGCCATGTCTTTTATCTTGAGACCCCACCCACCAAGGGGTAGGCTCAACACCCTACTGATGTGGCCCAATCAAGTCCCTAATCATAACTTAATCATGCCCAGATGAACAGACCAGTTTATGAGCATAATCCAATATCTATTTTTGGAATTCATAACTATATCAAACTGCCACTGCATCTCTATTTCTACCAACAGTCTCTTCAAAGAAATCTAGACTTCTTCTGTAAAGCACTTCACAATTCTTCCAGCCTCTCCCAATAAACCAATTCTAAAGTCATTTCTACTTTTTTTTTCTATTTGTAATAGCAGTACACCACTCCCATTGCTAAAATCTGTTTTAGTGTTTAGGGCTTCTCAAAGCAGATGCTGTGAAATGGGTTAGCTTTAAACAATGGGAATTTATTAGCTTACAATTTGAGGCCATGAGCATATAAAAATCCAGGCATCATCAAGGCCACTCTTTCTTCCTGAAGACCAGTTGCTGGAAATACTTGGGTCCTCAGCCACATGGCAAGGCATATAGCATCATCTCTTAGACTCTCTTCTCTCCCAGGTTTCACTGCTTTCATCTTCTTGCTTCAGTGGCTTTCCCCCTCCAGTCTCTGTATTTATTCTATTTATAAATGAGTCCAGTAAAAGGATTAAGACTCAATCTGTTTGAGATGAATCACACCCTAAATGAAGTAAACTCATTAAAAGTCCCTACTTACAATGGTTTTACATTCACAGGAATGGATTAGATTTAAGAATATATTTCTCTGGTGTAAATACAGCTTCAAATCATCAAGATGCTTAGGGAACAAAGGGACATTTAGTTGACCTAAATAGGCATTATGAGAGTACTAAGAGGAGAATAGTAAGGAAGAGAAATCATATTAAGTAAAAAAATGGCAAGCAATGTCACCAATGTGATGACCTAAGATATACCCTGGAAAAGCCTCCCCTAAGAATCAACAAATAAAAGATCAAATTCCACTTAATTAGAACTTTGGAGGATGATAGAGACTGGAGAAAGATTCCACAATTACTGAATCAAAGATAAAGTAAAAGAATCACTAAGAAAAGGTAGGGAATTTACATCCTGGTCATAGCCTGTATCCCTCACCCACACTCTGTTTCAGGAAGCTTAGTAGTCATACAGAGGCAGTAAGTCAGGGTCCCTCTTACCACAGATGCAGACTATAAAGTCACTCAGAAGAGTGAGTTAGAATCCCATGCATATCCAGGCATAAGGACTCAAATCTGTAGAGACCCAGGACAAAATGCACATGTTGAGGCATGTTGCATACATAAGGGCCCCTAGGAAAAAATTAAAAGAGATGGACAACTGCAGAACTATTGACTAGGGATGTGTCCACTCAATCTAGTTTCCATTGGCTGTACAGTCTAAGGAAAAAAATGGACTTTACTAGATGGATCCACCTTTCTGGATTGACTCCCTCTGGGTATCCAGAGCAGTATACCTTAACAGAGAAGAATCTGGAGGCAGAATAG
>PVKH010011124.1:0-17904 GCA_004027955.1 Chaetophractus vellerosus | reverse complement strand
CCTGCGCCAGCCTGCGGAAGCGCCTGGAAACACCCTGGAACCTCAAGAGGGAGAGAGAAGAGAATCACATGGACTTTTCTCTGAAAAGCAAGACAGTAAAATAAATGGCTCTTTTATTTATAAAGGCCCCAGGAGCAGTGTTAACGGGCAGCAGGATCCAGTTCTCCTTGCATTTGGTCTGTTGGAAGTTGTCTTCATGCTTATGTGGAACTGCGGGAGTCCCCGCCTGGGCTGCCCCCTCCGAGGGGGCTCCAGCCTCTGCCGCCGCTGCCTCACACGCTGACCTTTGCTGCTGCGTGACCTTTGCCCTTCCTCCTTGCCTCCCACTCCTCCCCGCAGGCTCCAGGAAGCCGCCTTGGCGAGCCAAGCACAAGCTCAACCCCCTTGCAGCATTATGCCCCCTCTCCAGAGGACCTCAAAGGCTGCACAGGCCTGGCCCAAACCGGGAAAAAGACACTCACTAGGAGGGAGTGTGGTGGTCCAGGCCTAAGCGGCTCCGTGACCCTGTCCTCAGGCCACCTCCTGGGAGGGAGGCCACCGGAATGCATCGTGGGAGAGTCCGAGGACAGGTACCTACCCCTTTGCTGCTTGCTAGCAGCCCTGCTCGGGCTGGAACGTTTTCTTAAATGTCTGGGGAAGGGGCCAGTGTTCCAGTCTGAACTCTCAGCCTGCTGGAAGGAAGGAAACTGCAGAGGCTGGGAACTGCAGCTAGGCCAGAGGAAGCTTCTGACAAACCTGGCTCTTCCTGCTTCCCAAGTCTTTGTCAAATACCTTTGGGCCCTGGAGGCTGCTCATGGAGCTTAGCCTAGAGCGGGGAATGCAGAGGCCTGGAGGGATCCCCAGCAACCCAGCCTGCTCCTCCTGCGCACAAGCTCCCTGCCTGCCTCTGTCCTGCCCTCAGCAGCTGCTCCCTAACTCACCTCACCCCATACAATGCTCAGCCCCCCAGTTCTACATGCTGGAGGTTTCTGGATCTTTCCCTGGGAGAGGGAGGTCTCCCAATTAGATTAGAAAGGAGCCTTTATTCCTTGACTTGTGTCATTCGGGAGCTATTTATTTATTCTTAATATTTAATTTTTAACATCCTCTCAGGGACCAGAGGCCTCCTGCTTTCCAGAGGCCCAAGTGCATTTATCCCCAAACAAGGCACCTTCTTGGCACCACTCCCCTGCCCCCACTCCCCATTCCCCAAACCCTAAGGTCCCCACCTCGTTGCTCCCAAGGCTCTTGCCAATAGGAATTATGGCGGCACTGAAAGATGGTAGAAAGGTGGAGGGTGTCACCAAAGCCACACAGAGACTGGCGGGAACATATGGGAGATCAAAGGCAGTTTGTGTTTGCTACCTCTTCTCTGGCAGTGCTTTCAAATCGCCTGAGGGGATTGGCAGGAGAATTCTAGTTTTGTTTATCAGACCTAGATTCTGGCTTGAAGAAGCCACATTTGGCATGGAGTAACTGAGGTGAAAGGGCTAGAAGGTTCTGGAGGCCCCTTCACTTGCAAGTCCCATAGGAGGGCTGAGTTATTTTTCTGCTCTTGTTACTCAACTTGAGCTGCATAAAAGCAGTTCTAAGTGAATACAAGTATGTGACAGGTCACCATGTTGGGAAGGAGCCTCCAAGTGTTCATTCTGCTACTCCTTAAGAAAGAGCCGCCTGAAAGCACTGTGTTGGTAACTGAGAGTGTGAAGAGAGTTTTGTTTTTCAACTATGCACCATGAGGTATTTTTCAGCGTGCATTTATGCATTCATACGGTTCTGCAGGACCCCAACTATAAGAGTAACAAAATTCTTCTCCCCCCAGACTCCTGGATGACTGACTCCGTAGATCTCCAACTTCCTAATTAGTTTCCTCTATAGACTTCGATAAGCTCAGTATCCCAAGACTGCAAAAATCTGGTACACCCTCTGGAATCAGGAGGGTAGCAAATTTAGGCTTTCTTTTAAATCACTTGTGTAATATGAGTGCCTTCTCAGCTTAGCCCCAAAGTGCTACTTCTGTTTTCCACTTTTTTTTTTCCTGTTTAAACTGTACTTAATTTCAGGCCCCTCTGTGGACATGTGGTAACAGGAACCTCCTTCAGTCACATGAGACCCTGCTGTCCAGTGGTGGCATCCAGTCCTTTGACATCTTTCTATTTTAAACAAGAAAGTGATTTCTTCTACGCTCACAGAGACCAGACTAGGTGAATGTAGGTGGGGAAAGTATTAAACGTCCAGCAGCCTACCCACCAGACACCATGTTTTAGGGGAGTGCATGCTTCAGGATGGATTTATAGCTAGAATGCAGTATAAACATTAATGTGTTTAGAGGACAGATGCAATTGTGGCAAGTGTCCTGCCAATAAAGTAGGTGCAGCTGTAGAAGCTGGTATGTATATCTTTCATGGTGCTTTCTCCCTGTGAGCATGGTTGGCTCATCCTTTTTCTTCTTCCTTCTCTTCAGAATTCCTTGCTTTAGGAAGTTACATAAATGACAAGCACCTCCAGCTTTATTATGTCCTCCCACACCGTCCCACCACATCCATCTCCCAGCCTCCCCCTGCACTCAGCTAAGGGCATGACACTGACCTAGTGCCTGTATTCCAGACCTTTCTGAGGTCTCTTACCCACCCAAGGAGGCAGTGTTGTCAGCACTGTCCTCCATGCCTTCAGCAGCCCCCTCAAGTCCCTTCTGCTGTCCCACCTCCTGCTGTGCTAAGTGAGGTCCACCCGTAGCACAGAGGTCATGTGCTGCTTTTGTCTAAAGGGATCGCCTGTGTTTAACTGCCTCAGTGACCGAACCTCTTTCTTCTCATGTGCCAGATGTTAAGATGAAGGAGGAAGACAACACATACTCCAGCTTCAGCTGTTTAACTATGTTTTCACTGGGGCTTACTTTTCTGGGATGGTATTTGTTACCAGACTGGCAAGCCTAAGTCCTTAGGTTTACAGGAAGTATGCATATTTTTATAAAACAATTCCGCATCCTCCCCACATTTGGCTGTGCTGGTATCTGCCTCTAACAATTTGCAGCTGTATCCCTTTTTCATTAGTCTCTTAAGGTGAAGGCCTTGTTGGAGTGGACAGAGCACAGGAACGCTTTGACAGTCTGTAATTATTGTACAAATATTTTAATAGCATATAAATAAGTATATTCCTTTTATTTTGGAAAAAAAATGATCAGACACTGCCTTTTGTGTGTTTGCTGCCTGTGGCACCCTTTTTAAAAAAGACTGTTACATATTAAAATAGTGTACATATATATAAATATTACCTCTTTTGCTGTACAGTTGTGATAGACCAGACTGAAGATTTTATTTTTTGTGTGCTTTTTATATAAAAAATTAATACACTAAAGAAAATCTTGCTGATGTGATTGTAATGTACCTATGTAACTTATTTACTTTTGAATGTTATTCTGTATCTTTAAACCTTTTATTAAATAAGGTTTTAAAAATTCAGAGTTGAATGCTGTGTTCCTTTGGGGGGATTTTCACCGTCTGGGTTTGAAGTAATTAGGAGTTATTTTGCATGCAGGGGATTACACTGGACATTTTTCAACCATAAGGATTCTGTTTTACCAGCCCATTGTCAATGACGCCAGGACAAGAGAAATATCACGGGTGTTGACCTTGCTACAAAAGGTGACTGGGTAGAAATACTTATCTTATACCAAAATTTTAGACGAGAAAATAATCTCAGTGTCTCACACAAAAACAAATGGCACGCTTCCAACATTGTGGTTTCCTTGGGATAATACAAAGAGGGTGCAGAGTGGCCGGGGTGCTGCTGATTTTATTATTCAGCATAGACTAGTTGAATGGCAAGCCTGCATGATGGGTGCCACCTTCCACAATAACATCTTAAGTCCACTTCAGAATTAGGTGGTTATTTTTTAAACACGGTGCTTAACAGTATTTATTCATCGTTTTTTTTTTTTTTTTTCAATCTGGAAAATGTGAAAAAGGAAATGCGCCATCAAAGAAACCAGTGCCCAGAGCCCCTCGCTGGCCCCATGGTAACGGATGGACCCGGCCCGCCCCAGGAGCGCGCGGATCTCCGGTCGCCCGGGACACCGTTGCCATGGCTACACTGGCGCTGGCTCTGCCGCGGGGGCGGGGCACGCCGAACGCCGCTCGCGAGTTGGGCCGCGCCCGCCACTGCGGCAGTAACGCCTCGGCTCGCGGCGGGGAGGTCCGTCTGGCAGCCGCGCTGCACCGGAGCCCGCTGCAGCCGGCGCGCGCGGCCGTCCCTGCCCTCCCTGGTCTCCGCCGCCTTCAGCCTCACCTCTCCATCCTTCCAGCGCCGTCGCCGCCTCCGTCCCCGATCCCCGGTCGTCCTCGCCGTCCAGAGGGGCGCCCGCGGAGAAGCCGTGCCTGGCTAGCCCGGCCGCCGCTTCTGCAGCCTCGGGACAGTCTCTTCCTCCGTGGACCGCAGAGCCCTCGTCCGTCAGACCCGTGCCCTGCAGGCCGAGCTCCGGCCGCCAGCGCCTGATCGACGCCCGGAGCTGCCGCGTGTGCCCGGCGACCGGCAGCGAGCAGAGGCGGCCACGCCCCGCGCCCACACCCCGGCGGCCTCTCCGGCCCGGAGGCTCCGGCCTTCTCGACCCGCCCTCGCTCCTCGCCTTCCGCGCCGCCCTGTCTGCCCGCGGCCGAGCCGAGCCGAGACGCAAGATGGCGCCGGCCGCGTGACTGCCGTGACTGAGCTTCTCGAGGCCTGGCTTTGAGAACGCCCTGACGGACTTAGGGGAGTGGTGCTTTGCAAGGCAGGGGAAGGACGAGAGCAGGACCTGGGGGTCGTTTGTTCATTGTGCACGCTTGCCTCCGTCGGGCTTACTTGGGGGGGAGCCGGGCATTGTTCTAAGCCCTAGGCCTGAGCCACAATCGAATCGGTACTTGTAGAATTGGTGCCACCTGATAGTTGGGAAAATGGCGATGACACTGTTGGAAGACTGGTGCAGGGGGATGGATGTGAACTCCCAGAGAGCCCTGCTGGTCTGGGGGATCCCGGTAAATTGTGACGAGGCTGAAATCGAAGAGACCCTCCAGGCGGCGATGCCCCAGGTACCCTATCGAGTGCTGGGGAGAATGTTCTGGAGGGAGGAGAATGCGAAAGCAGCCTTGTTAGAGCTCACCGGCGCTGTCGATTACGCCGCGATCCCCCGGGAGATGCCGGGTAAGGGCGGGGTCTGGAAAGTGGTTTTTAAGCCCCCAACTTCCGATGCTGAGTTTTTAGAAAGGCTGCATCTCTTCCTGGCGAGAGAGGGGTGGACCGTGCAAGATGTTGCCCGGGTCCTTGGGTTTCAGAACCCCGCTCCCGTTCCAGGCCCAGAAATGCCAGCAGAGATGCTAAATTATATTTTGGATAATGTTATTCAGCCTCTTGTTGAGTCCATTTGGTACAAGAAGCTGACGCTGTTCTCGGGGAGGGACATCCCGGGGCCTGGGGAGGAGACTTTTGATCCCTGGCTAGAGCACACTAATGAGGTCATGGAGGAGTGGCAGGTGTCCGATGTAGAAAAGCGGCGGCGGCTGATTGAGAGTCTTAGAGGCCCTGCCTCTGATGTCATTCGCATCCTCAAGACCAACAACCCAGGGATAACCACTGCCGAATGCCTGAAGGCTCTTGAGCAGGTGTTTGGGAGCGTGGAGAGCTCTAGGGATGCGCAGGTGAGATTTCTGAACACTTACCAGAACCCGGGAGAGAAGTTATCTGCTTACGTCATTCGTCTGGAGCCCCTGCTGCAGAAGGTGGTGGAGAAAGGGGCCATAGATAAAGATAACGTGAACCAGGCCCGCCTGGAGCAAGTCATTGCTGGGGCCAACCACAGCGGGGCCATCCGACGGCAGCTGTGGCTGACCGGGGCTGCCGAGGGGCCGGCGCCTAACCTCTTCCAGCTGCTAGTGCAGATCCGCGAGGAGGAGGCCAAGGAGGAGGAGGAGGAGGCTGAGGCTGCCCTCCTGCAGTTAGGCCTGGAGGGGCACTTCTGAGTCCCTGGAAAAGGCGGGTTTAGTGCAGCCCCAGATCACACAGCTGCTCCGTTCCTAGTGTCTTATAGGTGTGTCTCTGAGTAGTAAAGCCCTAGACGTGTTCTGTTGTGGGGTTTTTTTTGGGGGGGTGGGGCGGGGGATCAGGACTGCGTATTCGTGTAACGTGTAAAATTGTGCAAGCGAGCACCATGAGCTGCTACAACAATAAAAGTGCATCATGCTGGCCGAAATGCTGGGTAAAAGCTTGGACACGTGCTCAGTGCGAGCTGTCATCGTGGCATCATTGTCAGTTGTGAAAAACAAGTGAACCTATCCACTTCCCAACGAGGTAATTAAATGAGAAATTGCATGTTCAGACATTTGTACGTCCTGGCTCACAGGAAGTGCTCAGTGAAAATGTGAACTGTTATTGTTACTAATACTGTGAATGGTTTTTGTGCTTACAGTAAATTGTTCCTGGTTTATATTAATGGAAATAAATATGAATTTGTTAGATATTATATGTTATTTAATTTTAAAGTGCAAAGTTCTCATCTTTAAACATTTTGATCAGTTTAATTGAAAAGTATTCTGAGACTACAAAATGGGGTGTTAGAAAAATACTGCAACTGTAGAGGTGTGTAAATCAAGAATTTTTCACTGTACAAGATAACAGATACAAATCGCATGAGGTTGATATGAACCTGCCAGAGTAATCCATTCCCCCATTTCACATCTTTGTGGATGAATAGTAGGTTTCCTTGTTCATGCTGATTCTAAGTGTTTCTAAATTTGAAATTATCAAATAGATATATGCTAATAAAGGTATTTTAAAAATTCTATTGTCTGAGTTTTTTCCTGTCACATATAAAATTACTCGGTATAATTAAGCTCTGTATCCTTTTCTTATGAGGATTTTTTCCTTATTTAAGGAATCAAACCTTGATGATTATTTAGGCTTTATATCACACTGAGTTTAAATTGTAATTTCTTTTAATGTATTCAATCAATTTTTATGTTTTCTTCAAGGCAAATATTAGAGGGTTAAACAGACAAAAAAGTAAAATACTTTAAAATTTTTTTTAGGTAATTCTGAAATGGGCTTTAGAGAGGTTGTATCTGGCAATGCTTTTTCTCCCTTTTTAAATCCCGTTTCAGCTAAAAATTTTTGTTTCACTAAAGAAATAACTCATCACACATTCATGTATAAAATGAATGTTTTATATCAAAAGCTTAAAGGAAATACGGGTTAGAACATGTTTATTTGGCTGCACAAATCAAAGGTATTCATCTTTTGAGATCTTTAATAAATTCTGAAATTATGTGTAGCTAATGGTTCAGTGGCATTTTCCCCTAATTATCAAGGTTTTTAAAGCATAGCAGACTCCTATAACAATCAGTTACAAAATTTATAGATAAATGCTAATGGTATGTGTCCTTACAGATATTTCTCACTTCCCATGTTTTTACCACCCTCCTGCATTCTTCCCCCACCCACCATAAATGCTTATATATTCCTGCCTCCCATACCCTCCCCCTATTCCCTCCTGATGGGTTCATCTCACCTCAACATTCCCAAACACTTCATCCTCCCACTCACTATGCTGCACTACACATACACTATGCCAGTCTTCTACCCCCCACCATATACTCCCACCACACACACACCAACCAGCCACCATACATAGACACACACACATTTTACATTTTTAAAAACAAATACAGGGGGCCAGCTGTAGCTCAACTGGTAGGGCGCCAGTTTACCACATGGGAGGCCCCGGGTTTGGTTCCCGGGGCCTCCTTGAGTGGGCAGACCACCTTGAGAAGTCAAGCCGCCGTGGGCAGGGCAAAGCCGCCCGTGAGCAGGCAAGGCCGCTGCACAGTAAGCTGACTCGGCAGGTTCCCACAACGGGGGAAGACAAGCAGACACAGAAGAACGCAAAAATGAACACAGCAAGAACAAGCAGAAAGCAGAAAGGGGGGGATATATAATAAATAAATTTTAAAAATTACAAAAAAAACTACAAAAAACCAAATATAAGTTCTTCATTTTTTCACCCAATATGTTACAGGCATCCTTCTACAGAGGGCTAGGCCTTTTGCAGCTGTGCAATTGATTGCATCATAGGAAGGATCTTCACCTAGGAGTCTTTCATTTAATATACTATATAAAATATAAAACAATGTCAGGGTCCTAGAAGTCCTTCTGTTATAGAAAACAACTAAAAATAACGAGCTATTTATGATTTGAACTAAGGCTTTTTCTTTATAGGCTTGGAAATTAAAATCTTTTTGCTTTTTAAGGGAGGACAGCAGCGAAGAAACATCCTTACAACCAAAGAACTATGGATTAATAAGTGGAATCTGTACTACAATTCTTTCCTATGACCACAATTACATTTTAGCCAATACCACAGAATATGTGCTTGCAAAATGTGTAGTGTTACTGATAGTGAAGGATTCTTCCTGTTTCTTATGTATCAAAGAGGGGCTGGCCAAGGTCAAGTTATTCCAGGACACTGCATTTCCAGGGCCTATCATCTAACCTTTACCTTGTGTACTTCTAGAAGTAAGGAGAGGAGAATGGTCAAGTATAGCAATAACTTGCTATCCCTGTAAAGGCTCTTTCCAGGAGCCTAATAATTTGAAATGGTGCCCAGAGAGCTTTTGGAGAAGGCTGATAAGCCTGGGAGAGGAGATTATCATTAGTAGTGAACCGCTGGGGGGGAAAAAAAAACCAGCATAAAGAAATGAATTCTTTTCTCTCCCTCACATACACATAAAAACTCCATGGAATAAATATGTTACCCAAAGGCTGAATTTCTTCAAAATTGAATATCTTTGGAAATTCACATAGTTGCTTTATATCAGCTAAAACTAATGATCATGTAACCAAGAATGATACAATTTTTTATATAAAATAACACAATTTATTACTATTTTAAAATAAGTCACACAAAATAACATTCAGAAACCAATATTTCTAAATAATTTAACACAATAAGTTTAGTCATAAGGTCATGCTACAAAATGCCTGTGTATAAAAGATTATTTCCAAAGTATTAACAGATGTTAAAATGTTCTTCAGATTGGAGTTGGTTCTAAAGCCAAAGATTGTGGAATGACACTCATGATCAAGACTGCAACCTGGGAGAAGTAACTGGCTCTATGCATATTCTCTTCAGCTTCCAACTCAGCAGTCTTTTGGTGGGATTGGTCCTCCAGGCAATAGCACCTCAGAGGCAGGCACCCTGTTAATGAAAGAAGCAAAGAGCTTCCCACTCACATAACATTAGTCACAACTTAATTTAGCCAATATCTAAATTAATTTTTAAAATCTTGATGTGGAAAAGATATCTCACAAAGTTTCTATTCTGAGTAGAGGTACTCAACTTGACACATCCCCCAGAGGGATGACCATGGATGTAGCAGACAGGGAAGATGGTGCCAAGTAGCGAAATCGGGGAGATCCCGACTCCAGCTATCCTGACAGCTACTGTTCACGTGGGCTTAGAACAAGCATGTGAGGTTTGATTCTCTAACATGTGCAGGCTCGGTACTTACCCATCTGCCCTTTGGCAGTACTTTTCACCAACATCCAGTTCATAATTTTAAAGGGTGCATTTGCTGCAAAATAGTTTACTCTCCCCCATCCCCTTGTTAAATTTGCTAGATTACAATTTGGTTGACTAGTTCGCCTTTAACCTGCCCAATATGGGAAATTAACTAGAATCCAGTTATGACTTCTCCAGATAAGTAACAAGAAAAAGGTTTACTCAATTTACCTTAGGTCAGAAAAAGGTAAGACTCAATTCCTTTCAGTTTTCTTCCTTTGCAGTCACTGGTTTATAAAAAAGGCAGGAATAGATATGGCATTTCTAAAAGTACAGTGATTTTAAACATAACCCTTATTTTCTTATTGCACCTATTTTATGGTTTAACAAAATGAATACAATGAGACATGCTAGATAGAGTGAGGATAAAGGAATATGGTCAAGTTAACTGTCAGAAGCACCAACCCTCCTACCACTGAATCTTGTCTTATGTTTCATTATTTACAGACTTATTATGCAGCCCAAATAAAGAAAATGTGTGTCAAAGGAATAAATTTCTGGTAAAAGGTAACTTGCAGTTCAGCAGTTTTCTATCTTTATTAATACTTATAATGTATAAAGGGCTTAGTGAACTGACAGGTTGAATGCAGTTAGAAAGTCTAACTGCCCTATTAATGATCAAAGTTTTGACATTTATCGCAATTTTTTAAGTGAATGATTAAATCCAACTTTTCTGGGCCCTACACGTTCCCATTTAGTCCAAAGAACAAGAGGTGAAACATTCTGGGTCCCAAAGATAAATATTTTCAACTGTATTTACACATCACCAATTCTGAGAATAAATTAACAGTGAGGATTCATCTCTTATTCTTCCTTATTCTGCTCTTACTGGTAAAAGGTAGAAGAAGAAGCACCTATTCATGTAATTTCTGCACACAAGAACCACATTTAAGTGTCTTATATCATCTCTATTTGTGGAATGGATTCAGTACCCATATCAAGGAATTGACCAATTATAGCCAGACATTCTTCTGATTATACCCAAAATCAATGCCTGTACCAGCTAACTTTCACATTTAATTACCAAATTTGATGCATTATTTTTGTGTATTTAATGATCCTACAGTTTGTAGGATTCAAAGCATTATTGGACTGAATGACACTTAAAAAAGAATGATCCCGGGAAGAAGATGTGGCTCAAGCAACTGAGCTCCCATCTACCATATGGGAGGTCCCGGGTTTGATACCTGGGGCCTCCTGGTGAAGGCAAGCTGGCCCGCGTGGAAAGCTGGTGCCACAAGATGACTCAACAAAAAAGAGACACGGAGGAAAAAGACAATGAGAGATTACAAACCTGGGAGCTGAGGTGGCTCAAGCGATTGAGTGCCTCTCTCCCACATCGGAAGTTCCAAGGATCGATTCCTGGTGCCTCCTAAAGAGAAGATGAGAAGACAAGCAGAGACAGAAGAACGTGTAGCAAATGGACACAGAGGGCACAAGCAGCAAGGGGAGGAGGGAATAAATAAAAGAGGTATAATCCTTTTTCTAAAGTATGCTCAAAATGTTTAGAGACAAAGCAAAATCTATAATAAAATTGGATTCTGATGCTATTAAATAGGGAGAGGTAGGTTAATGATCACTGTCCTAAGATAAGCAAGAATGCTGAGAAATGATAAGTTAAGACCTGCTGAAAAAAGGTAAGTTAAACCTTCCAACCCTGAGTTTCTAAAATTCTGTAAAAATTATGAAAATGAGCATTACAAAAAAGGGAAACACCAGTGTCATTTCCTTTCATCCACCATTATTAAGTACATCCTCTTCTCTCATCTGCTACAACTCAGGTGGCATATGGCTACAGAGAGACCATGAATGGATCCTGAACAACAGCAATGTTGCTATAAAGCACTTGTTTCTCAACCAGGGGCGGATTCCTCCCACTGCCCAGGGACAGAGGCAATGTCTGAAGACATTTTTGGTTGTCACAACTGGGGAGTGGGTAGAGGCCAGGCCCCCACAACAAAGAATTATCAGTCAACCGTGCCAAGGTTGGGAAACACTTTAAAGGAACAAACTCCTATCAACAGAGAACACAAAAACCTTTCAAGGCCTGGCCAGGTAATATGGTCATAGGCTTAGAGTTAGGGAATATAGAAAAGTTGAATTCCTTAGTAGACTAAGATCAGATTTCCTGTGAAAAACTAAAATACTGGGCTGATTCCAGAGCTCTGCCATCATTTTTAAGGACAGAAGTAAGAAATTTAAATGATCCATACTAAAATAGCATAAGGCTGTTAGAGAGAATCCTCTGCAACTAGTTCAAATTTCTAATCCAAGAGATATAAACCAAAGGCATTTAATATCAGCTAAGTTTACAGTAGTAAAGGATGATTTGAGGAATGATTTTAGAGAGTATCCTGAAGTTCTCTATACACCCTACCTTCCATTTTCTAATGGCATGGATTCTGGCTTTAATTCCATGAAAATGATATATAAAGGCATTCAAATATTTGTTGTATGGAAAAGAATATGAGTTTTGTGTGAAACAGACACAGAAAAACACCTTACATTTCTCTGAGGAATATCAGTGATTAAAAAACATTAATAAAAAGGAGAAAATCAGTTTCTATTTTACAGAATTTGGAAAAATAAAATGCTGAAACTGTAAGCCATTTTACAAATAAGTTCATTATGAAGTCATTCATTCTCTTCCAGGGTAACTTACAGAAAATGTACACATGCATTAGCAATATGGCTTCAAGCTTGCCTACTGGATGATGTGCAAACTACAAGTAAAGAAGATCATCTTCCCTCTCAGTTTACAGTGGGCCTTAAACATCACCAAGGGGAATGAAGTCTCATTTTCCTATGATTCACAAAAGAAATCCCCAAAGGCTTTGAATGTATAAGCCAGTCAGAGCAGAGTGAAGGTATATTTCGGATCAGATTGTAAGGAAGAGCTAAAAGGAGATAAAAAGATGTTGGACTAATTTTTCCTCTAATTGTTTATATTTAGAGTTGATTGTCAAAGCAGTGGTCCCTTCTGATTAGAGGGACTCAGAGAAATCAAGTAATAATTAAGTGATAGCTGAAAACTACTGACAGCCAGGACTACTTATGGAACCACTTAAAAAAAAATGACTGTCCCCCCTTTAACTATGATTTTACTCAGGTAAAATCACACAAGTAGATGGGGAAACAAGAATCAATAGTCTCTGGTTGAGGGATTTTAGGCACAATTTGGCAGATGGCCCCTGACTTTTCTGCAATTTATTAGTGATTGAGTCATGGCCTGTTACGGTCTTCATCTGGTTACTGACCACAATGTCTTGCATTTTCCAAAAAGAGAAATACCATAAACTTTTTAAACTTACACAATAAATTCTAAGCTCTGCATCTATCACTTTGGCAATTTTGAGGTTAAATCACCTACAGTGCTTGACAAGGAGACAATCCTCAAAAATACTGCCAATTTGCCTAGGATTCCATAATGAAACATCTCTCTTCCCTCTATAACACTTACGTGATACATTTTAAGAACTGTTTAACTTAGAACTTCTCAAAAAATATATTTTGAAATACTAAGTTTCATTTATTGAAAGGTACCAAATCCAGTCTTTAAGTTCTATACCCTTATAACTGTAACAATCATTTCCCCAACAATGAGGTTCACCAGACCAAAGTCATTAGGGCAAATTTTGACATTTATCAATGGCCAGCATTTAGGCTAGGAATTCAAATATAGCTACTGCTTTAAGCCAAAGAGTGCCTAAGCCAGGTCCACATGAGTAACATGGCCACATTACTGGAAAAAGAATGACTGTGACAGTCACTTTAACCCACATCTGTATCACAGAATGTCTGTGCAGTGATTCAAGTGGCCATGCTTGTAAACAACTGTAAATCCCAGTTGTTAATGCACACATTTTTGAAGAGGAAAAAAAAACAAATAAGTAAATATAAATGGGATAGAAGGCCTTCATGATATTAATTTTTCCTCTTTCACCATAGCTTTTCCAATTGGATTTTGGGATCTTGGGCCTAGGCTGCTGCTGTATTTATACGAGGAGCTCCTCCCATCACCCTGCTACCTTCTGAATCAAAGGCATGACACGTTTGTGCTTCTGAATTGTTAGGAGACGGACCTCCAGGAAATATGGTCTACAGATTCAAAAATTAAGTACAACTTTTAAAATGCTGAGCCTAAAAAAAAACTAAACAAATTTAGTAAAGAATCATATTTGTTCCTTTGTTTTTAAAAACAATTAGTCTATAAAGGTTTCAGTAGATGGGGTCACACAGTACATAACAAACAGAAGTTGAAAATTTGTAGTTTGTAAAAACAGGACTAGAATATATAAACATGGTGTTACCATTTTTGGAGAGAAACAATGTTTGAGTAAATTAAGAAAGAAAAAGATGGGAATGAGAGATTTGTTTTATCTTCTTAAGAACCTTTTGCCCCACACAGAATCTTTAAAATAGACAATTATACAAAACTTAACTATTGTTCTTATAACATTTAAATAAGTTAACGCAAAGTGGAAAATGTGGAGTTAGTTTTCTTCTTCTTCATCCTCTTTAATTACTGGGGTACCTAAAATGAAAAAGAAAATTATTTCTAGTCAGTTCCAACAGATTGTTAAAATTCTAAATGAAAATATTTTCTTGTTGACCCAAAGAACTCTGAGATGCTGTGAAGTGTGCCAGAATAAAAGGAATTTCATAAAATGATCTCTTTAATTTCAAATTCTCCAAAATTCCTCTCAGGAGAATTCTCAAATGGATTAGTATAAATATTTACAAATATTCACCTCTCCAAATACAGGACTGCAAATAAAAATGCCTACAGGTTCAGGCAGAAGAATGAGGTAAGCCCTGTACACGTTAAAAACTTTGCATGTAAATGACAAAGAAATATTCTTCATTTTTCACCACAAAATAAACAATCTTAGTGTTGCCAGAAATCTGAACTTTTATATAAACTTCCCAATTATTAAACAATGGGGACAAATTTCCTTAAACAGAACCACTGTAGAGAAAACAAAACACATCCGCAGGCCCTCATTAGGCCAAGAGCCACCAGTTTTCTGACCTCTAGCATTTGTAGTCTATCCACAATTTGATCCCAGCCAACCATCCAATCTTAAGTCTTCAGCCAATCACCATTACTCCAGCAAAACTGATCAACTTGCTGTCTCTCAAACTCATCTTGCACACTCTTGCCTCTGGACTCTTGGTTAGCAAAGTTCCTCCATTTTGGCATGCCCTCTCCATATCTCCTCCCATCCAAGTCCAACCCTTACTCAAAAACCAATTCCAATTCCTCTTTTTTTTTGAATGCCTTACTAGATATAAATTTATGTTCCTTATGACAGTAAACATAGTTTTACCTCTCAATATCCCCCACTCCCCCACAGCATCTGTAATCCTTAACTAAGGGATGTTTTTGTGAGGTAGAGAGAACTTTTTATTGAAATATAACATACATAAAAAGTGCATAAATTATACACAAATTATAAGTATACTGATTGATAAATGTTGGCAAAGTGAACATATCTGGTAACCAGCATCCAAATTAAGAAAGATAGTATCAGAACCTGAAAAACTTCCTCAGGCCCCCTTCCAGGCACTAACCCCTCTCAAAAGGTATACTCTTTCCTAAAGTCTAATACCATAGACTATTTTGCCTGTTTTTGGAGTCAATATGAATGAAGTACATATGAATGGTATGTACTCTTTTGTGTCTGCCTTGTTTTTGCTCAAAATTATGTGTGATTCATTCATGTTGTGTGAAATTTAGTTCATTCTTATTGCTGTTTAATTATATGAAAATGTCATAATTTATCTCTTTTATTGTTGTTAGACATTTGGGTTGTTTCCAATTTTTGGCTATTACAATAGTTCTGCTATGAACATTCTCGTATATGTCTTTTGGTAAACATACATACACTTTTCTGTTGCGTATATAGCTAAGAGAGGAATTACTGGGTCATAGAGGATGTGTATGTAGAGCTTTTGGTTATACCAAGTTACATTACCACCAGCAGGGTATGAAAGTTCTAGTTGCTCCACATCCTAACATGGTTTTATCTGTCTTTTTCATTTTAGCTTTTTAAGATCCCTCAGTTTTGTTTATAAGCAACTGAAGAGAAGCAAAAATAGGCAAGTTAGCAACTGTGACCATCCCTGTTTTGGTTTATCCTAAGTTGGTTTATGATAGATCAAGGTGGTTCTTCCTGGGGCTGCTCAGATTGGCATGAAGTCAATTCTTGGTCCAAAGAGCCCTAATGTGACTTCATCTATTCAGGGTCTACAATAGGTGTTCTGTTCCATTCTTAAGGGGCACACTGCCTATGTGCAATCCTGAAGGCAGTAAAATCAAATGATTTCAAATGGTTTCTAGAGTTCAGCCAAAGATGAACACAAAAAGGCTGAAGTCCAAGACTTCTGTAATGTCTCCACCTTCTCTTTTTCTCTATTTTTTAATTGTAAAAATATCCTTTTATTCAAATACTGTATGAATCATTTAAAGAGTAACAAAACCAGTGATTGTGTACCCACCACCCCATTTAGGAACTAACATATTACCAGTATCTTAGAAGCCTGTTTGCCTTTTCCTGATTATCTATTTCCTCTCCACAAGAAGAAATTTACTGTCTCTGTCATTTTACCCCTAGGTATGTGTCCAGACAAAGAAAGAGAACATATCGCATGATTCGATTTATATAAAACTTGGGAAGATGTAAACTAATCTGTTGTATCAGAAAGTGATTACCTGTGGAGTGATGGTGGGGAGGAGCAGGAGGGACAGTTTACAAAGGGGCAAAACTTTTGGGAGTGAAGCATATGTTCGTTATCTTCATTGTGGTGATGGTTTCATAGAAGTATAAATATGGCAAAACCTATCAAACTGTATAATTTAAATATGTGCAGTTTATTGTATGTCAATTATAACTTAATTGAGCTGTTAAAAGTCTTCTGGTATAGTGCTATTCTTTTACCTGTAAGGTTTGTTACATTAAAGTTTATGTTTCTTAAACTTTTTTACACTAAAATAAAAAACAAATGATTAAGTCAACTACAACAAAAATTCCTTTGGTGTAGGAAGTTTCTTAAGAGCCTCTTAAGGCAATAATTCTCAATTGGAGGAAAGATGAGCACGTCTCTCTCTAGGAAGGCATATCAGAATCACCCATAGAACTTTTCAAAAATTATATATACTTCTTTCACTTTCTCCTCAGATCCTGCAAGGTGATCTTAAAGGTGCAGCCCCTTTAAGAACTACTGCCTTAGTATAAGCTTCGGTGGAAAAAAGGGTTGAGTACTGAGCTTTAGATAGAGGTGATATTTCTTGTACACCTGAGTTTGTGGATTGATACTAAAATCTGCTAAATCACAGATCACATGATCTTATATGTAGAAAATTCTAATGAATCCACACACAAAAAAAGCTGTTAGAACTAATAAAAGAATTCAGCAAAGCTGCAGTATATAAAATAAGTTGTATTTCTATAAATTAGCAGTGAACAATCTGAAAAGGAAATTAAGGAAAAATTGCATTTACAGTTGTATAAAAAAGAATAAAATTACTTAGGAATAAATTTAACCAAGGAGGTGTAAGACTTGTATACTAAAAACTAAAACATTGTTGAAAGAAATTAAGAAATTCTAAACAAATGGAAAGACATCCCATCCCATGTTCATGAAACGGAAGACTTAATATTAAGATGACAATACTACCCAAAGCAATATACAGATGCAGTGTAATCCCTATCAAAAGTGTTTTTTTGCAGAAATGGAAAACTCCATCCTAAAATTCATCTGGAATTTCAAAGGACCTCAAATAGGCAAATGAATTGAAAACAGGAACTCAAACAGAATATCTATGTGCAAATGTTTGTAACAGCATTATTCACAATAGCCAAAAGGTAGAAACAACAAAAGTGTGTATGAACAGATGAATGAGTTTTAAAAAAAATGTAATATATACATACAATGGAATATTATTCAGCCATAAAAAGGAAAGAAGTTGTGATACATGCTACAACATGGGTGAATCTTGGAAACATTATGCTAAGTGAAATAAGTCAGACACATAAGGACAAATATTGTATGATTCTATTTATATGAAATATCTAGAATAGTTCAATTTATAGAGACAGAAAGTAGATTAGACATTCTCAGGAGCTGTAGGAAGCAAAAGTAATGGGGAATTTTTGCTCACTGGGTAAAAAGTTTCTGTTTTGGATGATGAAAAAGTGTGGAAATAGATAGTGGTGATAGCTGCACAGCATTGTGAATGTAATTAATGCTCTTGTAGCTGTTTCATGTAATTATGAATTCCAAAAATTGATACTGAATCATCCTTGTAAACTGATCTGCTAATTTGGGCATGATTAAGT
>PVKH010011123.1:0-17923 GCA_004027955.1 Chaetophractus vellerosus | reverse complement strand
AAACTGTTATTTGTCTCACTGGGTACTATCTTTAATCATAATATGAGTTAAAAATAAAGAAACTTTTGTCTTAAACCTTAAGTGCTTAAGTGCTAAGAAAACAAGGAAATTGACTAAATCACAACAGTCATGAATAAAAAATTTTAAATAGCCACCAGAGAAACATACCTGAGGGAACTTTAACAGCAGTAGTTTTGCACATGTGGAGTTATTTTCTTGAGGAAATATTAAAAATTCCTATTGCTTGATTCATTTGAAATTAAATTGTCTAAAACATCAGAGAATAGACAAGAATAGAAGATTCTGCATAGTTGAGATGGATTATGATTGTCTATCTACATTTTATATTTTAAGCTTCAATATTTCCATATTCACTTGGTAAGAAATAAAAAAAAACTTATCGGAATGAACCATACCAAAAAAACACAAAAAACCACCTCTCAAATATTTACATTTACTTTGTTTTTGTCGTATATTTTATGCATTCTATTTTGTAGAGAGAATCTGTTACCTACCTCTTAAGGAAGTTTTATTCAACTAAGGAGAGAAATATTTTAATATATTCTTACAATTGCTCCCAATCATTGGAATTTCCAATGTTGATATCCTGAATAGAAACAAAAATCAAGTCAAAACAAACATTTTACCACTAAAGGTATTAAGAAAGGAATAACAAATACACAGCATTGTACTGCTGCCCTTCAAGATCATGGCAGACATTTTTAATTAGTCACAATTGTCTTTCCTGCTGGACCAGGACACACTGCCAGATGCCTTCTCAGTACAGCACTCTGTGCAGGCACAACTAACCAGTCATATATGGGAAGGAGTGGAAGACTTTATTATTTCTGTTCTATAAACAAATCAAGAATTGAAGGTATCCCTCAAATATGAAATAGAAACTCAGATGCTCCCCTCAAAAACGTTGCATTTGAAATGGGGAAAAGAGAGAAAAATAACTTCTCTTAGTGGAAAGAGCTGATAGCTTGCTGATGTCAATGAATCACATGGCCACAAGGAACACAAAGAAAATAAATCTGAAGCATGGAAAAGGAAACATGTTTTATATTAATAAATTCAATCTATGATTAGATCCTAAAAAATAAGATCGGAAACTTGATTTTATAAACGTTTTAGTTTTCTCTTATGTCCCTTCTCTTCATCACCAATAGTTCATTAGTAAAGTTTTGTTTTGAAAAACTGTAATCTGACTCAAGGAACTAAACAAAAAGAATTTGTCCACACCTAAATCTGAAAAGTATTGAGATTAAAATACCCAAAGGTTGAAGAAGCGACAGTAGCAATGAAGGAGAGCTTTTGCATATATTGGGAAGAGTGGGTAGAGAAAAGTGGAAGCAATTGGGACGCTGAGACAGGCTGTGGAGATGAGTCCCATCTCAGCTGGAACCTCTTCTCATAATAAGGAAATAATCTCTGTGCCTAACATTTATAGAGTTCCTCCATCCCAGTCCCCTGATGAGTATATTTTTAAGCTTAGATAATAGCTTGTCTGAAACACTAACTACTTTTAATACTAGGTCCCTTTAGTGAGTCCAACCCAGGAAAATCAGATATGCTGTCAATTCTATTATCATTTCAAGCCAACTTTTTATTCAACCACACTTCAGAGAAAATCCTTCACAAGTGGGTAACTTTAACAGAGGTAGTCATTTATCTACAATGAGCTCCCAGATTTCCTCCTTCAAATGAAAGCTCTGAGGTACTTAATGATTTCCAATGAGGACTGCTTCTTTGTCAATTAATCCTGTGGATTGAACATCATCAGGCTTGCTTTATAAATCCAAGGAAATTACTAGGCTCTCCAAGTATATAAATCTTCCCCTAATCACTGAACCACAGTTGCTTTTCAAGTGGTTTATTATATTGAGGTACTAACAATAAAATTTTCTCATTAGATCTGAGGAAGGTGGGGAGAAGATGCCAAAATGAAAAGAAAAAATTGACTGCTTTTCCATTTTATTTTGCATCATTCAAATGACGGTAGACTTTTGATGTGTTAAGGTGTGATTTTTGATAAGGTACCATTATTCCTATATAATTTGAACATACTTTAGTTCTTCAAATCCAGTAATGCACACCCTTGTTCTTAGATAAGGTGAATAGCTTCCCCTACTTTGCATCATACACAAACATTAATTTAAGTTGGAGGATAATAGACATCTAAATTTAAAAGCCAAAACTTTTCAAAGAAAATATAGAAGAACAAATTCACAACTTAGGGGAAGGAAATTATTTTTTAGAAGAGAAATGCAAAGTAATATCATAAAAAGACAGTAATTTAGACTTTCTGCTCATCAAAAGATATTAAGAAAGTGAATGGGCAAGTAGGAGACTGTCAGAAAATATTTGTAAAATACAGCTTTACTATAAAGTTACACCTGAATAAACTTAATGATCATATAAATGAAAGATAAATAAATCCTATGCCTAAAAAGCCATTTTTAAAAAAAATAGGAAGTTGTGTTGGCACATATGTTATTTGGAATGTCCAGGAGCCTATCTTCGGGGAAGCTCCCCCCCCACCCCCACCGTGCTGTTCCAGTTGGTACCACCATCCCACTCTACCATCCCACTGCTACAGGGATGGGCCTGTCCCTGATCACTCATGGGGCCTAAGCTCCTTAACAAGGGTGACTGGCCCAGGGAATGGGCATGTGACATAAGCAGTGACAAGTGGAATCCTTCCCTAGGACTGGGGCTGAGGCCACATAGAGGAAAGCTGTCTGCAAAATGATGCTATGCAAAGACAAGCAGATGTGAGAGAAGAATAGAGAGTCCTGGAACATCCATCTTAGTTCTAGCCCCTGAAGTTCTGATCCTTGTGTACCTGCCTTTACCACTATGGGCTATGCCTTATTCTTCCCAGCAAAGTGAGCAAATAAATTCCCTTTTTCTTAACCTAGTTTGAGTTTGACTTGGTTTAAATCACAGCCCACCAAAAAAGAGTCTTTATTAACACAAAAGGAAAACACACTTCAGAGAAAATCCTTCACAAGTGGGTAACTTTAACAGAGGTAGTCATTTATCTACAATGAGCTCCCAGATTTTCTCTTAAAAAAATGAAACTCTAGCTTTAAAACGCAGAGTGTCCCCTACTTTGCATCATACACAAACACTAATTCAAGTTGGATTATAGACTTCTAAATTTAAAAGCCAAAACTTCTCAAAGAAAACAGAAGAATAAATTCACAACTTAGGGGAAGGAAATTATTTTTAGAAGAGAAATAGGAAGTAATAACCATTAAAAATATAGTAATTTAGGCTTTTTGCTCATCAAAAGATATCAAGAAAGTGAATAGGCAAGTAGGAGACTGTCAGAAAATATTTGCAAAACATCCATCTGCCAAAAAACTTATATCTACCATATATAAAGAACTCCTAAAACTCAATTATATAAAAGACAACCCAATTTTTAAATGGCAAAAAGATTGCAATAGACACTTCACAAAGGAAGATTTACAAATGACCAGTAATTTCATGAAAAAGTCCCAGCATCACGTAGTCATTAGGAAAATACAGATTAAAACCACAATGAGATAACATTACATGCACATTTTAATGGCTAAAATTAAAAATTAGATTAAAAATTGACAACACCAAACTTTGGTGAGGCTGTGGATCAGTCAGAGTTCTCATACATTGCTGGTGGGAGTGTAAATGGTTTGATGAAAATGTTCGGTGATTTTTTATAATGTTCAACATACCCTTACTATACCTCAGCAATTCTATTCCTAAGCACTTAATCACAAGAAATTGAACCCATATATTCACAAAGTTTATAAAAAATGTATGTAGTAGTCTATTATATTAGTACAAAACTGAAAATAGCTCAAGTGATAGGTGAACAGATAAACAAATTATGGTATGATAATACAGTGGAATACTCCTTAGAAATAAAAAAAATACTATAGATAAACATAACACAGATAAACTTCACAATCATGAAGAGTGAAAGAAGCCAGATATGAAAGAGTATATACTGCATGATCCCATTCAAATGAAGTTCTAGAATGGTGATAAAAATAAGGAAAATGGTTACTCTTAAGGGAGTACATTTTGATGAGAAAGGTATACAAGAGTACTTTCTAAGGTGATGGAAATGTGGAATGTCTTATGACTTTATAGGGACACAAGACATATGGATTTAGACATTTTTCTAAACTCATGAACTGAAAGTTAAGATTTGTGCATTTCACTGTATGTAAATTTTATTCAAAATGCTATTTTAAAATATTGAATTTGAATTAGTAGGTCTTTTCCTTGTAGTGATATAAGTTGGAAATTCTGAAAGTACCTTCTGTCTTTTCTAGGTTTAGCAAATGAGTATATATATATATATATATATATATATATATATATATATATATATATATACATACATACATACATACATACATACATACATACATACATATTGAACATAAGGGGAAGCCAGGTCTCTCTCTATAAATGTGAGTTACAAATATGGAAAGGGGAAAGACCAGAATGTATCTTGCAGGTTGAGATTGGAATTAGAGCTATCGGTATGAACTTATGTTTTTAATGGATATATATATAGAGAGAGAGACATATATTTATTAATGCTGTTTGCTGAGAGGACCTAGAAGTAATGACACACCAGTAGTAATGAGTTCACTTAGCATCCAATTCTTGACTTCTAAATGTCAAAATCACTTCTAAAATAAATCAGGGTTACTTGGATAAAAGTCTGAATCCGAGGCTTGAGCAGAGAAAGGACAAGGTGATGCTAGAACAATGTGTGCCAGAAAGTAAAGAGGTACTCAAAGAATAATGGGAAAATGTCCAAACGACACAAAGGCAAACTTGAAGTGGCTTTCACTGGTCAAATCTCAGATATTTAAACATCCGAATAAATATGGAGAGTATTAGATCATATCCATTGAATAAAACAAGAATTCATGAGTTTTGATATAATAAATGTATAGATAAACAAACAAACATGGGGAACCTCTTCCTTTAGCAGAATGTCAATAAATAAATAAATAAATAAATAAATAACAGAATTACAAAATTATCAATGGATGTGAAAGCAAGTGGTAAGAGTTTGATGAGGAATAAGACAATTATGTAATCTCAAAATATTTCTTCACAAATCAAAAATTATTTAGAAAGGAGAAAATAAGTGACCAAGGTTTCATGGATTAGCCAAGACCTTGTTTTCTACTCTCTTATCCCATGTAACCCAAGAGCTTAATGTAAGGTTGTATCAGGCATACCTCCTAGGAAAAGTTCCAGATGTACGAAAAAAGAATTTGCTAATAAAACATTTCTTTCCCCTCAAGAAAAAAAAAAGGGGGGGGGGGAGGGAATATTAACTGTGTTTAAACATGGCAGACACCATGTGATCAATGTTTACATCACCAATTTTGGGATAACTGATGTCAGGTGCCTCCTGATGTGAAGAACTGAGAAAGATACAATATCACTTCTGTGGTATTCCCGGCAAAAAACACATCACCTCAATCTATTCATGATGAAACAATAGACAAACCCAAATGAGGGATGTGATGGTTAGGCTAATGTGTCAACTTGGCCAGGTAATTGTGTCCAGATGTTTGGTCAAGCAAGCACTGGGCTAATTGCAATACAAGAACATTTATGGACTTTGGTCACCAGTGAGTTTACTGCATGGATGGCTGATTATATCTGCATCAATCAAGGAGATTGCCTTCAGCAATGGGTGACACTTTTATCCAATCAGTTGAATGCCTTAAAAGGGGAAATGATTTCAACACCCAGAGAGAATTTCCCAGCTCATCTTTGGCAGTCAACGTCTCCCGGAAACTCATCAAGGACCTTCATCAGTCTTTCATCGGAGCCCCTGGTTTGCAGCCAGTCTGTGGGATATCATATCCATAGAATAAAACAAGAATTCATGAGTTTTGATATAATAAATGTATAGATAAACATTTATTATATGGACTTGTGCATTCCCATGGTCACATGAGAGACTCTTATAAAATCTCATATTACTGACAGATATCTCCTGTTGATTCTGTTTCCCTAGAGAACCCTGATTAATACAAGGGAATTTCTACAAAATAACTGGTCTGTATTCTTCAAGAACCTCAAGGTTAAGACAAAGAAAGGTAAGAAACGGTTTCTAATAAGACTACACTAAAGTCTTATGATAACTAAACATAATGTTTGATCTTAGCTTGGATCCTGAACCAGGAAAAAAAATAGAGGGAGGAATTTATAGGGAAAATTGATAAAATTTGAATATGTGGATTAGAAAATATTATTGTAGCAATGTTCCATGTCCTGATTTTAAAAATTTAATAACTGTGATTATGTGTCCTTATTCTTAGGAAATATACCCTTAAATATTTATAGAATGTAGGTAAATGGGCACGATGTCTCCAAATAAATCAGAAAAACATCACAGAGAGACAGACAGACGTATAGAAGGATAGAGCAAATGGTATAAAATGTAAACAATTGGTAAATCTGGGTAAAAATAATTTGGGAGTTCTTAGTAATAGTCTTGAAACTTTCCTGTAAGTCTGCAAATATGTCAAAATAAAAAGGTACAATAAGGGGAGCAGATGTGGCTCAAGCAGTTGAGTGCCCGCCTCCCACAAGGAAGGTCCCAGGTTCAGTACCCAGTGTTTCTTAAAGAAGACAAACAAACAATGAGCAGACAATGAACTAAAATGAGTAAGACAACGAGCAAACAACAAGCAGACAGTAAGCAAAAATAAATGAGCAGGGAACGAATGTGGCTCAAGCAGTTGAGTGCCTACCTCCCATATGGGAGGTCCCAGGTCCGGTTCCTGGTGCCTCCTAAAGGGAAAACAGACAGGGAGCAAACAATGAGCATAAAAACAACCAAACGAACAAACAAAAACAACGAGCAGACAATAAGCAGACAATGAGCACAAAACAATAAGCAAAAACAATGAGCAAACAGACAAGGGAGCCACCACAGGGGGTGGGGGGGAGTTACATTAAACTACACATATGGTTTATCATAAGAAGATACAAAACAGATGTATATTCTGTTATTCATTAGACAACCACCAATAGGTTTCAAATATTTCTATTGTAATAGAAAGAATCATACACTAAAAGTTAATAAATCTAGCTTTGTAATTAACAAGTTATCTGACCTTGCCAAAGTCATTTAATTTTCTTGGCTTTGGTTCTCTGAGTCACAGTATAAAAAGGGTGAATGAATTATTTGATATGTTAGTTGTCTGTTATTTCTAAAATATTGTGATTCTAAAAATGGTCTTTGAAAAGCATTGTAATTCTAATGGTAACATGATTAGTGCAATACATTTTCTAGTTCAGTTAGGGTTAAGACTTCTAGATGTGAAATGGACAGTAAATGGAGTAGAAGTTTTACTGTATTCCCAATCCCCATTATTGAATTGCTGTCATTTTAGGATCTTATCTTTTACTGATTTCTCTATTTTTAGAAAATTTCATGCCTTAATTTAGAAGGCTATAAAAAAACAGTAACTGTCACTGGAAATCTGTATATAATGTCTTTACTTTTAGTTACAAATATATTTACTTAATAAAATACAGTGTTTACTATGTGCTCACTGTTCTAAGTTATATCTATCTATCTATCTATCTATCTATCATCTATCTATCTATCTATCTATCTATCTATCTATCTATCTATCTATCTATCTATCTACTCATTTCAACCCTAAGCAGTAAATACTGCTCTTATTTTCACTTAACAGATGAGCAAATGAAGGTACAGAAAGGTCCAGCTACCGGCGGTCCTCCTGCTAATAAATGGCTGGTTCAAAATAACCAGGCATTGGAACCTAGGCAGTGTGGCTGCATAATCTTACACACTATCTACATTGTTTCCCTCACGTTACATAAAAGAAACATTAGCATAGAATAGCTCCACACATTTAAAAATCCCATGAGATATAGTGATCTGGTCATATAACTCTATTTATTCTTTATGCCAAAATCTAATATCTGTATTTTGAGTCAGATATGTTCATATACATGTTGTAGATACATAGCTTCATGTTCCAGATCTATCGCTAATATTTACTTTCCTTAAAATTTATGTACATTCATTTTATTTTGGGTTTTTACTTTTGAGACTCTAAGACTTAGCAGACCCTTCCACATGAACCTTTTCCACATCGACTTGCTTGTTGATCTTTCCCCTTTATCAGCCTGCGAGCAGCCTGAAAGAGCTCAGAAGCTGCCGTTGGCCCTTCCCTTGCAGAGGCCAGCAAACACTGTGAAGCCAGGTTGCACCACATTTGTTATTCTCAGCCCAAGGGTATAAAGAATGAAACTCATACGTTTGGTCCTTTATGAAGAGAAAATTAGCAGTGAAATTGCCAAATTACAATTTGACTTTAAAAAATAGTACAGAGCACACTGACTGTGTCATTGTAGCTGGAAAAGTACAAAGTTGTAAGTCCTAAGAATTGCATTATTGCATGACTAACATGTTTGCTCCGTCTGGGTGTCAATATCTTTAGCCACCTGTTTAGCTCGGTTAGGTTCCCAGAGACGCCGGGGAATTACTCATGCAAATCTCAAACTCAGCTTTCACAACAACTGGATTGGGGCGGCGGGGCGGGGAGCTGAACAAATGTTAAGCAAAGGTGCTTTAAAATGGCAATAGAATTTCTGGGAGTGATGAAAGGCAGGGAATTATACAACATTAAGAATTGGAATCCATCGTATTTTAGTGTATCTGACACATTGCCTTGAAAAAAAAATGCCCACCAATATTTACGCATAAGACTTCTCATAAATTCCATATAATCCTGGAAAAACCCCTGTTGCGAATATGATCTAAGAGATCAAAGTGATTTGCTCAAGCATAAACCTAACAAGTATCTGAATAGGGACACAAATGTACTTTTTTTCCCCTCTGGATCTTAAAGTGGTTTTTTCCCCCAATAAATAGGACCTTTCACACTTAGAACCTCACTTTATACAAACCACCAATTTATATTTATTTTCTGAGAAATAAAGAAATAATGAAGCCAAGAGTAGGCATCTGCATATTTATTATATCATAGCTTAACACTGTTATAAAAATGCTTAAGACAAAATTAACAGACCACTGAAGAATTATTCCAACAGTATTTACTTTCCATGGAGTTGCTTTATGCTTTAAGAGTTTTAATATGAAATGGAGATATTAAATGAAGGGTCACTTGTAAACATGCAAGAAATATACAACTTAAATTATAACCTTAGAGGGAAAGAAAAATAAAATATTTCAAGGGTTGTAAACTAAATACTGCTTTCAACATGGTTATGAAATTTAACAAATACGTCTAGTAGAGTTGTCTCATGTAACATAAACAGATGTGTAATTTCCAATTAATTAGAAAAAACAATCATACTTATTAAAACCACAATAAACATAATTTAGCTTTCCTTTGAGACTCAGAAGCCATTCTGAGTTATATTATATAACTTGTTATAACATCCATTATCAGTATATTTTATTAACAGAATGCTAAATAACCGAGATTCAATTATCCTTTTCTGTTTCCCAGCTCTATTAACAGATTTATGTCTTTCTTCCTGCTCCCACAATGAAAGTCTTCCTTTTTTTCCATGCTTTCCATTCCCTCTATTCCAGCCAGCTCTGTTCTTTCACTACCTCTTTGCCCAAAACTAGATGTCAACTCCATTCTACTTCCCTTCAGGGTTTCTAAGAGCCCACCTACTGATAGACTGATAATACTCGAACATGTATTTCATATAGTCCAGAACCATCAATAGCTGCCAATTACATAGAACATCATGTTTAAACTTAGCCTCATTTTCAAAGTGTCATATTTAGCCAATCAGCTTTTCCAATTTATTGTTTATTACTGTCCCAAGAAGCACTTTTGTAGGAATTATCCAAATCTATCTACTCAATTTAACCCAAGCAGGTAGTGCTTACTCTTATCTCTATATTCTTGAAATTAATTATAATTAACATACTAATAACAACAGCAGACACATATATTACTTATTATGTACCAGGCAAAGTCTTGAGTGCTTTATAAATTTTTATCTCACACAATCCTTGCAATAACCTTGTAAAGTAGATGCTATTATTGTCACCTCCATTTTATGGAAAGCCCAAAGCAGTCAAATAGTTCATGCAAGGTTATACAGCTGGTAAATAATGGAGCCAGAATTCAAAACAAGTTCTTTGGTTCCAGATTCAACACTTAACCACTATCTATAAAGCCTGTCAGTTACCAGTTAATACAACATGTACTTATTGCCAGCAACACAATTAGGCCATTAATTATTTCATATATGATACTTCTTTCTCTTTAATAAAATTATATCAATTTTTTTATTGCTTTGAGGGGCCTCCTAATATTGGACATGTAATTGTCCTCAAACAAATGTCTCCAAGAAAGACCATTTTATTCTTCAAATATTTTACCTAAAAAAATAAATATATTAAAAGCAAATATTCAAGGATATCTCTAAAACAAGGCTTTCTTGTGGCAAGAAGACTGAGAGGATGAGGGCTGGAACAGGGGCTTGGCAGTAGCTGCTTGAGGATTTCTATGTGGGAGGGGCCACAGGATATTGTCTTCTTGGAAGAAAACCAGAGATTCAAAAAACTGGCTTTGAAACTATAGTTCTTCAAAGTACCAAAGTGCCAAACAAGTACATTTACTTAGATGGTAGGTTATAGATCAATTTTTTTAAAAAGCAACATTTCCTGAGGATTTTATTTTCCAATACATTTGATTTTTAAAAAAATTTATTTTATTGTGTTTGTTCATAAATAATATGCACGTATACATATACATAGGAGCCATAACAAATTTATATTTAATAAAATAATCTAATTACTGCATTATTTTGATACAGGTTAATTTTAATGATGTGAATTTTATAAAAAATGAATATATGTGCTAGGCATAATAAAGATTTTGAAAGGACATTAACTATTTCCTATATCACAAAACTAGCTTAATGACTTCTGTAGGAACACAGTATTTTCAAATCTTCAGAAAGAAGACAGCAGAAAAACAGTGGAAATTTTAAAGTCACAAGACTTTTTCTGATCTTCCTTTCACTTATCCAATTGAAATTTACTGAAAATATCTGGTGTCTCTTAGGGATAATTTAGGCTAGCAAACCCTAAGCAGCAAAAGTTACAGCTTTCATTTCCATTGATAATAGAGTTTTCAGGCAACTCTCTTCTTAATATAAACTTTGGTGAGATTTTCTATCCTACTTTATCTAAAAAGGTTACTTATTTTATCAAACAAAATGTTAATGTGAGTAAAGGAATTTCTTAACTTACATTAACATGTTTCAAAAAGTAAAACAGTGAATCTAAATAAAGCTGTAAAAATTTCAGTTTAGTACATATTAAATTGTAAGTTAAAAAGTACGTCTTACTCCTACATTTTATCATGTTACCTTTCATTTTTCTAATGAAGACTTGGACAGAAGCAAGGCAATTCCTAGGTTGCCAAATGAAACATACAGGAAACCAAAGTGTCTTCATTTCTAACAAAAGTATTATCTTATGCTTGTAGCATTGCTCTAGAAAGAGACCAAATATTTTGGTTCAGATCTTAGACACTGTCCCAAACTCTGTTTACAGGAGTAAATATTGTCTCATTTTGTTAGTAAAATCTCACTATCCATGATATATTTACTATTTATACATCCCCTTCATTATCCATAAATTTAATGATTTATAGGTTAAATAGTCATTAACAGTTATATGAAGAAAGCAGAACTATTTGTAAAAGCCATCAGGATCCAAAGGCCATCAATAATGTAAAGTAAAATTGAGTGTCAATATTCATAATACTGGTCTTATATCACAGTACAATAAAATTGACTTTTCATTAAGAGCTCAGAAACTATTTGATGACTGATATAAAACATTATTTGCTCAATTTGAATATTTCTAGTAGCTGCATAGCTTCATACACTTTTTAAATTTATACCATACTTTCAAAAGATTTTGCCAAGTTATGGTAGCTATACCTTCAAACAAGAAATCATAAAATCAAAAAGAATCTTCAGAGTTCAGCTAGACCATGCTTTTCTGGTAAATTTGATAAAGTTAAATGACTCATGATAACAGACTTCACAGAATTTTTAGGTTGCTGTCCTGGATTGAATCTTTTGTGGACTTCATAAAATTATGTTCTTAAACTAACCCATTCCTGTTCATGTAAGCCTATTAGATGTGAGGCCTTTGCATTCAATTCAGTTAAGGGACCTTTTGATTAGATCACTTTGATTAGATCACTTCAGGTAAGGGCTTTTGATTAGATTGTAGGACCCAGGGTAGTTCCTGTTCCTCCTTATTGGAGTCACACAGAGAAAAAAAGCTGTCATTTTACCCTGCCATGTGAGAGAAGACTCCACATGGCAGGGTAAAATGACAGCTTTTTTTTCTCTGTGGTAGGAGTCCAGGATCTAGAAGTTAACCTCTGGTAAGACAGCAGCTCTAATGATACCTTGATTTGGACATTTTCATAGTATCTAAACAGTAAGATTTTATCCCAAATAAATTCCCATTATAAAAGCCAGCCCATTTGTGGTATTTTGCTCCCAGCAGCTTTAGCAAACTAAAACAGAAATGGGTACCAAGAGAGTGGGTTGCTGCTGCTTGCAGGTACCAAAAATATTGGAAGAGTTTTATAATGGGTAAGGAGGAATTGTGAGATACTAAAAGGCCTAGATTGCTTTGAAGAGACTGTTGGTAGGAAAATGGACCCTAAAGTTACTTCTGATGAGGCCTTAGACAGAAATGATTATTAGAAACTGGAGCAAAGGTGATCCTTGTTTTAAAGTGGCAGAGAACTTGACAAAATTGACTCCTGATGTTAGATGGAAAACAGACTTTGAAAGTGAAAATAACGGACATTTAGCTGAGGAGATTTCCAAACTAAATGTGACAAATGGGGCCTGGCTTCTCCTTGCAGCTTGTAGTAAAGTGCAAGAGGAAAGAGATAAGCTGACAACTGAATTCCTGAGCACAGAGAAACCAGAAATGGATGGTTTAGGAAATTCTGAGCTTCCAGAAAGTAAGTACACAGAGGATAATGCTCCATGTGAGAATTTAACTAAACTTGGAACCAGGAAACCATTTCCTTGCAAGTCAGGATAGCAATGCAGTTTTCTAGAAAGGATTTGTGGAAAGTCCTATCATCTGATGGTTGGGACCCTGTGAACTGCATGTGAAACCAACAAGCTTTTTGTGAGATCTGTATGAACAAAACCACTGTCAGCTTGGACCAAAAGCTACAGAAAATGGAGAAATTGAAGGAGAGATCACTTCAAGGGCAAAAGCATGGAAGCTGAGGTCTGGACTTAAGATAGCTTCTCAGGCCAAGAGAGGGACCCACCCATGTGTGAGGAAAGGTGAGTCTGACCCAGCATTTGAAGGGAGGGCCTTCCATGCCATTGCTCAGGAAGAGTTTGGCTACTCTAGGCTTCAGAGAGAGTAGGGCACATTCCCCGGAGATTGGGGAGAGTACGGGAGACACCCCACTGTTCTGAGGAGTTCGGGCCTGTGCACCAGAAATTAAGGAGAATGTGGCTGCACCACACTGTGATAAGGGGGTTGAGTCTGTGCCCCAGAGATTGTGGAAAGTGTGGCCATCACCCCAATGTTTTTGGAGAGTGAGGCCTAGAGCTCAGCTACCAGCCAGATGCTTGATGAGGATGGAGCCAAGAAGATGACCGCTGGGCAAGCCTTTGAAAGGTGTGGGACTCCTGCTCCAAACCCTGAGAAGAAACCATCATTCTATAGATGACTGTCAGGCTTTGAAATCTCATAGAGTATGCCCTGCAGGTTTTCAGAACTGTTTGGGATCCGTGACTCCTGTTTTCCTTCCAATTTCTACCTCTGACAAGGGGAACATGTATCCTATGACAGTTCCTCCTTTGTATACTGGAGGCAGATAACTTTTGTAAATGTCACAGGTCTATAGCCAGAGGGTACTTTTGCTCCAAGACAGATTGCATGCCTATAATTATTTTTATGAGATTTTGCACTTAGCAATGCTATTGAAATAATTTAAGGCTTTCTGAAATATTGTGATGGAATGAATGTATTTTGCATATGGAAAGAAAATGTATTTTGGGGGTCCAGAGGGTGGAATGCCCTGGTTTGAGACTTTTGTGGACTCCAGAAAATTACGTTCTGAAGCTAAGCCATTCCTGTGCATGGAAGCCTATCGTATGTGGGGCCTTTTGGTTAGATTCAGTTAAGGGACTTTTGATTTGATCACTTCAGTGAAGGCCTTTGATTAGATTGGAGGACCCAGGGTGGGTCTTAATCCTTTTACTGGAGTCCTTTATAAATGGAGGAGACACACAGAGAAAGAAAGCTACCATTTTTACCCTGCATGTGAGAAGGGACTTCAGGATCACCTACAGTTGCAGAAAAGCAGAGAAACACGGAGAGGCTGAGAGAGAGGCCAGAAGCTGGAATTAGCAAAGCATCCTAAAGTTGAAGAGATGAGGCCCAGGACAAAACAAGCCATATGCCTGAATACCCACAGCTGACCTTGGGGAAAAGTGAGCCTGGAGGAGAAAGCAGAGACCAGCTGCCATTTTGCTTTGCCACACGATAGGAGTCCAGGATCATCAGAAGCCAAACTTTGGTGAGAAAGCATCTCTGATGATGCCTTGATTTTGACATTTTTCACAGCCTCAGAATTGTAAGGTTTTACTCTAATAAATGCCCTTTATAAAATCCAACCCATTACTGGTATTTTGCTGCCAACAACTTTAGCAAACTAAAAATATCAGTAATTAATTCAGTTGGGAATCAATTCTGGGTAGTGATTCAACAAGAAGATGAGCAGAATTGAGTGGATGATGCTTCATTGGCCATCCTCTGTCCTAGACATGATCACCTGGAGGCAATACCTACCATAACCTTAATTGCCTTTCCCCCACCCTCTGAATAGGCTAATTTTGAATTGATGATATTTGATAGATTTTGACCTGAAAAAAAAAATGACAATTTTATATGATTTAACCTAATATAAGGTCAAAATAGTAAAATGGAAGTAAACAACAGAGAATTACACTAAACTCAAAATGCACTGCTCCCTTAAGAGCCTTTTATAATGAGGTTTCTTCATACAGAAGACATAGCAATGTTCTACTTTCTTTCAAGAACCCTGAAAATAAAACTATTGAGTAAATATTTCAGATTTGAGTGCCTCTTTTACCTCTGCTTCCTCGCCTACTTTATACCTCAAAGTCCTGGAAAGGAGAAACCTACAAGAATGACATACATTTTTCTTCCTCATTTATTAATGGTCACCAGGGTAAAACTTAAATTGCTCTTTTCCCAATGCAGCACTAATGGTTGGTTTTGGCTTTAATCACTAAATTTGTTCTCCACGTGTACATCTTCCCTAAATTATCAAGTCACCTCTCAGGCTTGTGGTACACATATCTGTACCATTAAAGAACTCAGTGGGGAAAAACAGTGGCACCAGATACAAGCAAAAGATTGGGGGTGGGGGGAGCTGGAGTTATTAAGTGACTGGTACACACTATAAGCTATGTTTTCTTTAAATACATTTGAATCACTATTTTTAAGCATTTACAATTCCCAAAATATAAATCAGTCTCTAGGGAAACAAGGTCAATAGTTAAAATATTTTACCTCAGTGATAGGCTTGCTACTAATGGCCTGATACTATTACAGCTTGTAGCAAAGCACACTTAGTATACCAGGAGTCATTTACAATCTCTAGGAAAGCTTTCAGCAATTGAAGGTGCCTAAAGGTAAGCAGAGGCAAAGAAAGAGTTTAAAAACTCAAATAAGCAACACTTTTATAGATACCAGAATCCAACTTACTCTAGGGAATACTTTCAGAATTTAGCACACAAACCGTTATGTTTCCCTATAGTAATCTGTCAGCTTTATATGGATTTTTGCATTTGAGGTTTTTTTTTCCCCACAATCTTTCACACTAAAGTCCTACATTTCCATTGTTCAAGATAGAGAACATCTGCTCTGGGCATAGTCAATAATCAAAAGAGGAAAACAAAGAATGTTAGGGTATGAATAGTTGGGCACAAGAGGGAAGACCTCACATCAATACTTGATATGTTTTTCTCTAATTGTGTCTTAGACTTGAGTCTAATCTTACCAACCAGATGGAAACCCCTTCAAGGTTGAAGACTGTGTATTATAATGCCCTCATGCTTAGCCCAGAATTGAACATAAAGTGGGTACTCAATGCATGCATTTATATTGATTGGACTGTAAATGAAGAGAGTGTAAAAAAATAGCAGTAGAATATAGAACATCTAACTTTGTATTCCATGAATATGATTTTGCTCTCTGGACTAATTTTTCCCTGTGTAAATTGGGAAAAATAATGAGGCTCTTCCTCACAAAATGTGCATGGAATCCCAAGGCCTACCATATTACCCCTATTAAAGGAACACAGTCAATTCTTGTAACTTTGAATATTGATTTTTGATAAAACATAATATAAAATTACTTATGACCTGAAACATTCTTAAGACACAATTTTATTACTACATATTTATAAGTATGTATACACACATATATTCATTTTAACACATGCACACACATATATTCACAAAATCACACAAAGGGGCACTACCTTCATACCACATCAGTGGAGATAACACAGTAATGGTAATTTATCACAGACTTTTTTATCAAGACATTTCTTCCCCACTCTTCCCCATCTTTCCCCTAGATCTATAGTTATTTTAAGCTTACAAATTTTACCCAAAGTCTTCCATTATTAATATTATTTGTCATCGATGCTATTACTTATTTAGCAATGTAGCTATAATTTTTGGCAGGCATCTGAACACTAAATTCCTTTGTCATCAAAAGTCTCCAAATATATGTAACTGCAAGCAATACAGTTCCATCCTTCTGCCCCATGGGATCTAAATTCCTATCAATCAGAAACAGAGTGGGCCTCACAATCCCCAAATCCTCAAGATTGAGGAATGAACAAACATAAGGGGGGAATACAACTATAGACTAAAGTAGATTTATTATTCTAGCAGTGGAAGAACTTTTATTATTGATATAAAGGCAGTGGCCACCAGAGTTTCTGAAGGAAGGGAGAGTGAAGAATAGGTGTAACATGGGGGCATTTTGGGGACAAAGGAAGTGTCCTGCATGACATTTCAATGACAGATACGGACCATTATACATTTTGCCAAAGTCTATAAAATCATGCGGGGCAAAATGTAAACTATCATGTAAACTATAGTCCTTAGCTAGCACAATACTTCAATATGTCTTCATCAATTGTAACAAACATACTACACTAAAGAAAAATGTTAATGTGGGGAAAAGTGGGAGGGGGAGGGGTGGGGTATATGGGAATGCTATATTTTTGATATAACATTTATGTAATTTAAAACATCTTTAAAAATAAAAATATACCGTAAAAAGTCTCCATATCCTTTTTTTACCAGTTAAATCACTGAAATAGCCATCTATTATAATTAGGTTGATAAGTTGATCAATCATGAAAATGAATAAGATAAAAAGTATGTGACCTTTTTGGAACAGACTAGAAAACAAAATATAAGGAACCACTCAAAATCAGAATGGTGAAGAAAGTAAACATAGTACATTTTACTCACTATTCTATGATATCTTCAATGATTATATTTATATATATTATAAAGAAAAAGTGTCCATCAGTTGCATATATGCCATCTGTTTTGGTCAGCCAAAGGCGTGCCTTTTGAAATATACCAGAGATTGGTCGGTCTTTATAAAGGGTATTTATTTGGGGTAGAAGCTTACAGTTACCAGGCCACAAAGCATAAATTTCCTCCCATACCAAAGTCCATGTCCTGGAGGAAGATGGCTGCCGACGTCTCCAGGGTTCAGGCTTCCGGGTTCCTTTGTTCC
>PVKH010011122.1:0-17907 GCA_004027955.1 Chaetophractus vellerosus | reverse complement strand
AAGTTTGGCTGCCTTCCCCTACAAGCTTTTCTTTTTTCTTTCTTTTTGTAAATCAAACATACTTCCTTAAGGTCAATCAGAAATATAGCATTCTACTGAGATCTTATTTCCCTAAGAAGGGTATCAGACAATCTATGATACAAAACACTTTAAATGGCATATACACTTGGAGGCAGTTATTTATTTAAAAAAAAAAAAAACCCACCATGCTTCTTTGAAGAATGACTCCTCTAGTTCTCTTAAGTGACTGCATATACATCATTAATGACGAGATAGAAGAGCTTTTTATTTTTTTCTAGTTGGGAGTAGGTAGATATGCAGGCAGAGAAGATAAAATTGAAGTGCCAGCGAGCTCATGTTTACTGAAAGTCTAGCATAATTGCTGATGCAGTCCTTGTAAAAAATAAAGATGCAAAGAAGTTTGCTATAAAAACATCAGTTCACATTCCACATTGTTAGAGTATGGGTTCAATTGCACTTGAGAGTAGACCTTTGTCCTGCATCTCTCTAGAACAGCTTCAGTACCAAAAACGTAGTTTGAGCTCAGGGTCAAAACCGGTCTTGAACAAGTGGATAAGTGAGGGGTATGGGAGTAGCTTATGCTTATTATCTACCCACCTTCTCTACTAATGCTCCTTTTCCCTTGTACAGTGAGTCCCTGCTCTGGCCCATCTTTCCTCGCCTGGGCACCTAGTGCCTGAATCACCCTCACTTTCTCAGTCTCAGTTCTGCTAGATAAAAACCTACGAGGCTAATGGGTCATAACTCCCCATCTAGGATGGTTTGCATTTTAATAGCAGACTATTGGAAAGCAACATTATTATTCAAATAATGTTACCATCATGGTGGTAATTCAGACTTCATGGAAAACTGATGGGGAGATACTTTGGACTGGGGCTGGAAGCAAAGGGGACACTTACCGAAGTGCTTCAAATCACCCCAGTATGTTACTCAATTCTTTCTGTGCATGAGGCCAGATCAAAGTGTCCAATTGAACAATCCTTCCCCCTGCCGCACATCTTGATGCAACATACCAGCCACAGCCCAAAGGCAAAAATGCAACAGCTTTATATGCAGAGTGATATATTTCAACATCCACCCAAAGCAAGACTCCAAGTACTTTTAGGTGTCTACCCCAACAGGTGATGAGAGGAGAGGCTTGCCTGTGAGTGGAATGACTTGGAAGGCCTACAGCTGCCATTCCTGCCCCCATGCCTGTCCACCATCTTCAAAACAAATGAAAATGGCACAGCTGAGAAGTCCTGTCTGATCATATAGGATTTCAGTGTGACACCCCCACAGGGGTGGGGTGGAGGGTAGAAAACAGGTTAGCTTAGCTCATCGATGAGGCCATGGGTGTTGTTGAAAACTAGTATTGATCTAGTCTCAGAGTCCTGAACTCTCTATTGAGTCCTTGAGCTAGTAGCCAATCAATTCTGCTTCTCAGTGTCCAGTTCTCAATAAATGTTAAAAATTTTAAAAATTGAGATAAAATTCACCACTTTAACCATGTTAAAGTGTGCAACTCAGTGCTTTTTAGTATATTCATAATGTTGTGCAACCATCCCTACTATCTAATTACAGAACATTTTTGTCATTCCGAAAAGAAACTCATACCCATTAAGCTTTAGCTCCACAATTCCCCATCCCTTTAGGCCCAAGAATTTACTTTCTATCTCTATGGATTTGTCTATTCTGGACATTTCATAGAAATGGAATCATACAATATGTGGCCTTTTGTGCCTGGCTTCTTTCACTTAGCAAAACGTTTTCAAAGTTCATCCATTTTGTATGTAGCATGTATCAGTACTTGACCCCTTTTTATGGCTGAATCATATTCCATTGTAGGGCTGTACTATATTTTGTCTATCCATTCATCAGTTAATGGGTATTTGTGTTATTTCCACCTTTTGGCTATTATGAATAATCTGCTTTAAACATTCCTGCACAAGGTTTTGTGTGAACATATGTTTTTATCTCTTGGCTATATATGTCTAGGAGTAGAGTTGTGGGTCCTATGGTAACTCTATGTTTAACTTTTTGAGGAACTGCCAACCTGTTTTCCCCAGTGGCTGCACCATTTTACATCCCTGCCAGCAATGTATGAGGATTCAAACTTCTCCACATACCCGCCGACACTTGTTACTGACTAGCGATATATAGATTTATTGCTAGAATCTCAATTTTATTCCATTGATCTATAGGTCTATCCTTGTGCCAGTACCACCATGTATTGATTACTGTAGCTTTGCAGTAAGTTTCAAAATCAGAAGTGTGAATCCTCCAACTTTGTTCTTCTTTTACAAGATTGCTTTGACTATTTGGGGCCCATTGCTATTCCATATGGATTTTAGGATTAGCTTGTCCATTTCCACAAAAAGAGACAGCTGAGATCTTGATAGAATCACATTGGATCTGTAGCTCACTTTGAGGAGTATTGCCATCTTAACTGTCTTGTCTTCTAATCCATGAAAACAGATTTAATTTCTTTCAGTAATGTTTTGTAGTTTTCATAGTACAAAGCTTGCATTTCCTTTTTAAATTTATCCTAAGCATTTTATTCTTTTTGATACTGTTGTAAATGGAGTTGTTTTCTTAATTTCATTATCATACTCAGAAATCCTTTTTTATTAGCATGACTGAAGGAAGAAAAGAAATAGAATGGTGTCTCTACTGTCACCCAAATAATTCCAGGTCCTACCTTTATCCCTTCCCAATTGTCTGTTTTCCCTGATAACTAATTAGGGCTGAGCTTTGTTGATGCCCACCTCTCCCTCATCTTATCCCTCAGAGACTCCGTTCAGGCTTTCAATATCTTTTTTTCCATATATTACTGCAAGAGTCTTCTAACAGCCCCCCTCCCTCTCTCTCCTCTCCCCACCACCTCTTCCTGCATTCTTGTACATCTTCAGGTCATTCTCCATAATCTAGGTACAGTGACTGAAAATGTGAATTTCAGTTCCTTGCCTAAAATTCGATTTCATTTATCTCAGGATAGAATCCAAATTCTGTTTTTCTTTTTTGAGATAAAATTCATGTAACATGTACAATTCAGTGGTATTTAGTAATTCACTTTCATATATTGTGCTGTCATTACATCTCTCTAGTTTCAAATCATTTTTATCACCCCAAAAGGAAATCATGTACCTGTTAGCAGTCATTCCCCAGCCCCATGCTCCCAGCCCCTGGCAACCACTGCTCTGTTTTCTGCCTATCTAGACATTTCATAGAAATGGAATCATACACTCGGTGACCTTTTGTGCAAAATCCAAATTCTTTTGCAAGCCATAAAAAGGTCCCTTATAAACTGTTCTTTCAACATCACCTCTTACCATCTCCTCCATTGCAATCACATACCATCCTACTGGTAGCTCTTATCCTTCAGATTTGGCCGATAAGGCCGTTCTCCAGGTGGCCAGCGTCTCCTAGGCTTGCTTCTGACAGAATCGTTATCTCCGGTTTTTATGTTTTCTGTTTGCTTGCCTGTTTCCCCGCAGGACATTAAAAGTTTTCTGAAGGCAGGGACTGTGTCTTATTCATCTTTTTAACTCTAATACTTGATCATTAGAGTAGATGCTCAACAAATGTTGGGTAAATAAATGCCTGATTTATCCCAATGTAGGCTAATTGCACTAATCTGAGCTGCTCCTCCCTCCCTCCCTCCCTTCCTTCCATCGGGCTATTGCTACAGCATGGTGGGCATTTCTTATTTTGTCTGTGTAGCATCCTTTCCCCTTCTTTTTTGGGTAAGATCAACTGTCACTTCCTTTGGAGAACTGCTCCTCCCCACACCAGCCTTGTGATTTTGCTGGGCTGACTGCATGAGTGGGCCCATGACCCAGGCCTGGCCATTCATCACTCCCCAAACAATAGGTACCAGCAGTGGGAATATGATTCAGAGGAATTTCTGGCAATATCAAAGTGGGAAAATAAAAGATCTTTCTTGCCTCTGGGTTCTAAGATGGGCTGACTTGTTTCCTACTGCATGGAGAAAGTCCATCTACAGTAGGAGGGGGCATTGTCAGCTCACAGAGAAGCAGAGAAAATAGCTATGGAGAGAGAGAGAGAGAGAGAGAGAGAGATCTGCCAATATTGTGAGCTAATAAATCTGCCTTTGTGCTTAAACTAAGTTGTTACCTGACAGTTGTAACAGAACTAATGCTTACTAACTCACCCACCACTATCAAATCTTTTTCTGAGTCGTCCAGTTTCCCCTTCCTGCCCTTCACACCACAGCTCTGGTGGTGTACCAGTGACCCTAGTCCTTGGCCAGGGTTTTCCTGGTCAGCATGCACTCAGCTCTGAGGCTGTCAGAGCTATGCAGCCATTAGCTTCATTTGTCCAGAGGTCAGATTCTGACCCCCCTCACCTTCCTGAACACAACTAGAACCAGGAGAAAAGAAGAAGGCCTCTGAGCAGATGAAGCGCGGCCTACTCAGCCTAACCAATGTGACTCCCAGGATTCTCTCTTCACAAACCTCAGCGTTCATTTCCTCTCATTGCAACTACCATTATAATACGTTCTCTACTTTCTCAATTTTCTTTTACCGTAGAATAGAAGTAGTAACTCGGAAAGGGTGTGGGAGGGAGGGCGTTGTGGGCTATTGGCAGGAAGTGGCATTCGAGTCTCATTCAGAGAAGAGTCAGAAAGACTACAGACGGTAAGCAAAATGCCTCCAGGTTGGGGCTGTAAAATGTGAGGACAAATGACCTTATACACGGCTGGAGCCCAGAGTGAGTCTCTGTGCCTCCCCACACTGGGCATCCTCGACTTCACAGGTTTGTGCCAGAGGCATGTGCTGCTGAGTCAATATTTAGATTGTGTTTGGGATCCTTGGTTTATTGGGCAGGGATTTGTTTATTTCATTAAAATATGCAGATATAGTTAATAATTTTAAATGCTTGGCATTTAAAGAGTTAAAATCCAAGGGGCTTTTTATTTCCTCTCTAGCAAATTTATTTATGTCGAACAGTCTTTTCTCTGATAGTGCTGAGTAGATGAGGTATACTCTATTGTTTATCAATATAAATAATTTGTCATATGGACATATTTGTTCTGTGTATATGCAAACTCTTTAGTATGAGATAATGTTTGTGAAAGCATTTTGTAAACTGTAAAACACAATGCAAGTGTTTGTTATCACCGTGCTCCCTGGAAGCCTTGAAGAACAGTGACATCCATTGGCTCTTCCCAGGAAGCCCTAGATGAGCCATTCTCAAAGTTTAGAGGGCATCAAGCTCCTCTGGGGAGCTTGTTAAAAGTGCAGATTCCCAGGACCCATTCTCAGATATTCTGATTTAGTGGATTTGGAGTGGGATACAGAAACCTGCATTTTAAATAAAGACCCACCCCCACCCCCAGCGATTCTGACTCAGGTTGTCCAAAGACTATCTTTTGAAAAATACTGCTCTTCACTGTCCTCAAGGCCACAACTGCACTGGAATGGCTTGCTTTTTCTTGCACTAGGCCCAAGAAGAAATTTTCCCTCCTGTACTGTGTCTTATGTCAGAACCCAGGCTTCAATCATTAAACAGAAGCTAGAAGTCATAAAATAAAATAGGACCTGGTTGAGGTGATTGAAATAAGTTGGAGGAAAAAATATAAAGACTTCCTAAGTCAAATTTTAGACAGTGGTATAATTAGAATTATTATCCATCATTTATGTGGCAGATGATGTTCACGAGGTGCTTGATGACTCTATGTTAATAGGCAGTGGTTTTGCTGAAGGGGAATGTGACATTGGTCTATCCTTTCTCTCGCCCGCCTCCCTTCCACTGTCTCTCTTCTTCTCTGAGCCCCAGCCAGTTCTAATGGACCCTTTGGTTTGGCCCCTTGTGGGAGTCTGTGATTGAAAAGGGAAGGACAAAATTAAGAGTTTTTGATTTAGAGGCTGGTGACTGTCTCTCTACATGGTGCTGGTGGTTTGATAACAGTCATGGTTGCTGCCACCCCTGCCCCCCCCCCACCCGTGTCAGTTATTTGCCTTAGAAGACCTCATTACATTCTCACAACAGCCTTGCAAGGAGATATTGTTATCTTCTAAAGACAAGGAAGCTAAGGTTCAAGGAAGTTAAATGATCCACCCACGGCCACGCAGCCAATAAGTACTGGAACCAGGTGACTCTGATTCCAATTTCCAACATCTTTCTACTACCTGTAAGCACCATGGCTCCCCAAGAACCCTTAAAGGGAGTGGGGTATCCTGGGGCTCTTTTTTCTTGGTGGCTCACCCAGGCTCTTCTCATGGCTTTTTCTTCACTGTGGGCAGCAGGGATCTTTGCCTTCTCTTGCCAGATTTATATAGCTTCACTTGTTTCTCCGTGGTTCCTCCCAGTGTTAAGGCCTGAACTACTTGTAAAGGAGCATTTTGGGTAGGGTAGAGATCAATCGTAGCCTGAAGGTTTCTGAGAACAAAAATCACATGGTTGGTAGGTGTCATTGTGCTTACATGGATAAACCGTATTAGCTTCACTATTGCCTTTGTTGTTGACAATATGTCTTTTTATTCACCATCACCAGGTTATAGCCTTTCAAAAAGAAAAGACCTATCATGTGAGGTTGGCTTATCCTAGGAAAAAGGGGAAATATAATGTTAAGCATAGTCTGTCAAAGCAAGGGACAACTGGGCTTGAAAAATCCTTGCTCTTGAGGGGCAGTGATGTCCTGGTTTAGTGTAATAAAAGTCCTCGTGCCCAGTGTCCTCTAACAATCTGACTTTAATGGGGTTACTATAGCTGGGTAAAGCATTTTATATGGAACCAGGTTTACATTATCCTACTCTTTAGAGATCTTGCTTGCAATGCTGTTCAAATCCTTTAATCCATAAATAGGATTCCAGACAGCACTGGGCTGCCTTCCAAAACTGTAATCTTCCAGTGTATGAATTATTACCAAAAGATTAGGGTGTTTCTAGTAATAACATTTCAAATAAATCAGCTTTCATGGAGGAACAACAAACTAATATTGGAAATAACAATATAAAGACATTTATATAGCCACTTGCTAGAATAACTTCCCTAACCAGGGACTTCTTTTCTCATTTGCATTCATTCTGTTGGAAAAGTCCTTTTCCATTTATCATCAGCTGCTGACTTTAGCCTTCAAGGATGTCACATGTCCCTGAGTCCTGGACCTCCTAAGTCCTTTCTTTAGGCCTATAAACCCAACCAGGGATGTTTGGAGGTGTTGACTGATTGTCCCCAGAAGCTCCGGATCCCTCCAGCCTTTCTCTTTGAGTCTTGGCAAGAGGGTAGGAGGAGGGTATATGTAAACTTCAAGTTTTAGGGCTTCATATTTAAAGATCATGAATGAGATCATGGAATAGAAGAGTGGTTCCTTGCTTGGCAATAGAGATTGAGCCCTTTATTGTGTCGCAGAAAGATCCCTACTGAAGGTAAGGATTAACCCCACACATATCCACCGCAATGATGATCCATATCCACCATGACGATGGTCTCAAGGCTGTGTGATATGAAGTAAGAGAACCTGCTTTCCACGTGGGTGAATTCTGGCTCCACCACTCACCAGTCTTGGGAACCTTGGACAAAGTCCTTTACTTCTTTGTTCCTCCATTTTCTTTTCTTTTTTTTTTTTTTAATTAATTTTTTATTTATTTTTTATATATCTATATACATTTTTAGGATACATTGATTACACAAATGTTACACTGTTCCTCCATTTTCTTATCTCTAAAATGAGTATACTTACTATTATTTGGAATTGTTGAGTAGATTAAAATAGGAAACAATTACAAAATGTTGGCCCTCCATAAATACGACTTCTTCCTCTCCTTCTGACTGTTCTTTAAACCATGAGTTCTTGGAGAGTTGGCTGATGTAGGGATTCCTTCTCTTAGCCACAGAAGGCTACTGTGATAAATGCCCCAGGTATTTGCAAAGAAACTTGGTTCCACGCCCCTCTCCTTGCAGCTAACTAGCTGTGACCTTGAATGAGTCATTGATCTCATTCCTGGATCTCAATCCCATCTTCTATTAAAAGTAAAATGTCTGGCTTCTCCCCACCTTGCAGGGTGAGACAGTAGTAGAGCCAATATACTTATATGACATCACATTTTAAGGAAACATTTCAGAGTCAATAGACTTTTAATGCTTGAAGAGGTTATCTAGGAAGGGAGAAAATTAACATTTATTCGAAGTACTCACAATGTTCAAAGTACTTTATATGCTTTACCATGTTTAATCCATTTTAGGGAGGTGGAGTTATGTCCAATTCACAGAAGTGGAAGCTAAGACTCAGAGAGAGTAACTTTTTGGTAAATTGCTCCAGGTTACACAGGTAAAGTATGATAGAGGCAGACAAGCCCAGACCTGTAAGACTCTAAAACCCATCACCTTCTCATTGTACCATGTTACAACCACCTGTAATTCTCATTTAACAGATGGCAGAACTGGGACTCAAGAGACGCTAAATCATTTGTCCACGATCTTGGCTGGTTAGTGGAAAATTCAAGACTAGAATCCAAGTTTCCTGATTATTATACCTGAGCCTTCTCCCTGCCCCCCCCCCAAAAAAAATTGGTATAAATGTCAAACATTATTATTTCAAAGATATTTTGTTTTTATTTCTGATAGATTTTCAACAGACAGAAACTACTAACATTTTAACTCTAACACTCTATCTATTCTTATATGAAAAGGTTGGAATGGTTGATTTCTTTAGTTCTTTTTGGCTAAAAAATCCTATTATTCCATTGACTCTCCATTCCCCATAGTAGTTAATGATCTGTAAAGAAGCACTTAAATGTACAAGTTTACTACCTTCTCTCTCTGCAAGCTAGAGGGAAGCCAGCCATTATTTTCCTTCCTTAGAGGAAGATCTGAGACCCACATTACTTGAGCAACTGACTCAAGGACAAAGCAGATTGGTGGCTGAGCCAGGCCTGGAATGCTTGAGGGAGATCTGTATTTTATTCACCTTTTAACCTCAACCCCTGGAAAATAGTATATGCCCCTTTAGCATAGAATGAATGAACTCATGCGTTAATGAATCATGAATGGAGTTGACCCAGGCTTCCCAACTCCCAGGCTAGGTTTCCCTTAAGGGTTCTCTTTTTTTCTGAAACCTTTTGTAATGGGGAAATTTTGCCTGAGATTTACTTGTTTGCTAAGTACTTCATGTACAGGGCTTTCTTAAAGCAGGGTAGACCCACAGAGTACACTTCAAAAGGAGGATATCTTATTTGCAGATCATGGGGCATCAGGTCTGAACACAAACCTGGGAGGATGAATGAGTGAATTCACACACACCACTCCAAGCGACTCCAGTTTATTCAATGTGAGGCAGCGTTAGTTATTAATGGGATGGTAAAGGGGAAGCCTGGAGTAGAGATGTTTGTGAAATGTCTCCTCAGATTAAAGAGGCTTTGAAATGGAAAGTATTAGCCCTTTGATTAACTGAGCTTTGCACTTTACATTTTGGACTTTTAAATGAAAAGGAAAAGAAAGGAAAAACACCACTGTGTTTTTGGAAGCTTGTGTCATTTTTTCCCCCCTCTTTCCAGTCCTCCACTTAGTCACCCGAAAGGCAGTGATGAATGGTGTGAACTACAAAGGGAAGCGGCGGGCACACATGGGCCCCGCACTGTTTCTATCAGGGTGGCTCAAAGGAGAGGCTGTGCCGCACGACTCTTTCCCTTTTTCCTCTCTAAACAAATATTGTTTCACTGAAGTAGTGACGACGGTCTGATTTAATTACAGGGGGAAAGAGAATGAGAACACCCACTTTTCTGTTCCAAGGAGAAGTGAAATTGGAAGGGCTGGAGTAGAATGGGAGTCAGGATTCACTGGGCTGTAGCCCCTTGATCAAATACCCTTTCTGCCTCAGTTTCCCCAGCTGTCAAAACCGAAACAAAGCTTTCTTAGCTGTCTTGGGGGTGGTGTTGGAAAGGCTGCTTTTATAAATTAATCTGATGAAAAAAATGTGGGAGGGAGAGAAAGGGACATGAGAGGATCTGTGAAGACCAGTGGTGACAACTTTCACTTTTGCTTCCTTTTGATGTGAGAGGTGCGGATGGGGATGGGTAAACGAGAAGACTTGGGGCATTTTCTGCCTCCGGGAGTTTTTGGACTAGCCCAAGTACCATCCCCACCTGTACAATCACACGCCATATGCGTAGATACCTATTGTACAGATGATTTTTAGCCTCATGAAGGCAGAGGAATGAACTTCCATAGAAGCCCTTTTTTCAGATCATGATTCTTGGATGCAGGTTTTTGCAAGCAGGTTATCACTTGAGTGGGAGTGAAAGACGATGCTTTTTTTTTTTTTTTTTTTTTTTTTTTTTTGCTGAAAGGCACCCCATCCTCCTCCCAGCCTGCAGCATGGGGATGGTTCCACTCATTAGTGAGCAGCCCTGTTTCTCAGGGTCTGGCCTGCTCTTCTTAAGGGGCTATTGTCTCTTTTTCTATTCAGCTGTCAACTCATTGCCAACGAGGCTGCTGACTTTCAGCCTGAAAGGGCTTTTCCCTGCTGGGCAGCGAGGCGAGCTCCGACCAAGGCTGTTGCAGCCCCTCCTCTATGCCGCAGAGAAAGAGAAACCATCGCCTAGTATCACCATCCAGTGAGCTTAGCTGGCTCTAGCCCTGTGAAAAGAAGAAGATGTGAGCACGAGTAAAGGGATAACTGTCATCTCTATTTCTTGACACCTTTAGGGTTGGGGAAAAGGGGTGATGTGGAGCCAAAATATGTCAGCCTAGGAGTTGAGAAAATGAAACACAATGAGAAATCCACCCAAGGTTAAATGGACCATGCACTTATTTTCAGAAATTAGGCAAAACCCCAAAGATACCATATAATGTAGCCTATGGGACACTCTAAGGCTGGACGCCCAGATATTTAGGTTCTGGTTTCAGCTTTAGCGCTAACAAATTAGCTTATCTGAACCCAACATGTGGCAAGGCTAGTGAATGATAGGAAATCATCTGACCAGAGGTTGAACCTAGCCGGCTCTCTGTATCTGCTTTAAAACAGATCTGCTCATAGACGGGTAGCATTTTATGGTACGTCAAGTAGTGGTAGGCTTAAATTTGGGAAATTGTGAAGTTCTTGAGCCATAACTGTCTCAGGTATAAAAGTCTTAAAGTTTGCTTTTTTGGATTCCAATGTATATTTTTTTAAAGTTTAGGATCAGAGGAAGTGGAAAAAAATTCTATAAACAGTACAAATGGGAGTTTTAAAGGAAATATTTCCAAAAATGAAAACTGATACACAGAACTACCAATACCAGTCACTGTCTCTCTTTCCCCCGGATCTGCCTCAGTTGGAGCCATGTTTAGAAGGTCCCAGAAGGGATAGGCCAACTCCAGAACTGCGGTAGCATCCATCCTGGGGTCACTCACTGGTGATGGGGGTAGGCAGGGATCTTGGCTTAGAGAAGATGGAAAGTTCATGAGATATTTGAAACTGAAAATCATATAGCCCTGAAAGGGATGGGAAGAGGAAATTCTAAAATCACTACTGGGACGAATATGTCTGTGGATTTACATTCTGTTCTCCTTGGAGAGGCAAGTTCAGCCCACACTCTGGGATGCTGTGTATCTATTGCAGTTTCCTTCTGTCTTTTTGTCATGCAGTTGGTTTGCCTTTTCTCCTGTGTTTTATTCTTTGGCAGCACATTTCCTCCATCTCAGGTTTCTGGATAATCAGCCTTATGATGCCAGGTGACTTGCTCCTGCTCAGCCTAATTGAGTCTTCACATTCACCTGAAACTTAGGTCCCACGGAGCCGGCCAAGCCTGGTAATTAAAATGTCCTCTTCATCTTTAATTGCTTCATTTTACATCTAGTGCAGTGGTTTAGGCACTGCTTGTGTCTTTTTCAACTATCTGGAATGCCCCGGATAACTGACAAGCAGCATCTCTTGCCCTTGGCGCAGGCATATTCGTCTGTTTAGGGTCTGGGTATTTCCAAATCCCAGCCATCCTCTGACCCGCTGTGCTTTCCTTACTTGCTTGGGAAATATATTTTTAATTTTCTCTGTCTTCCTGGGCGTCATGTGAAGCCATTCCCTGCCTCACTTTCTCTGCCTCACACAGAGGAAGGACATCCATCCATCAGCAAACCCTCATACAGGCCACCTTACCCTAGTTTGGTGGGGTGTGGGGAGAAGCTCTGGGCTGGAAAGGGAAAAGTCGGAGTTGGAGTCCCAGCTCTACCCATTTGCTTGGGCAAGACCCTTGCCTGGGCTCCCTCCAGCCTCGCTCTTCTCATTTGACAATGGGGTGGCAATGCCCACACCACAACCTTATCGTGAAAATTGGATGAGGCAAATGAGGACAGTTTGACAATGTTTTAAATAAATGAAAAATAATTTAAGTTATGATTGTGGCAACAGAGGCCATCTGGACTTATGTTTGGGACTAAGAGTGCCTCTCACTTGCATCCTCTAAACCTGGCTGGGGGAGAGGGGATGGTGACTGAGTCCCCCAAGGTTTGTGTATGTCAGGTGGGAGTGATGGTGGCTAAGGGGGGAAATTCTCCTGCTATCAGCCTCATCAAGGCTAAGATTCTTTACCTCTTCTCCTCTATGTTGCTCCTTCCAAAGAAAGTATGGTTGGGTGGGAGAGACAGGCAACCACCTCCTCCCCTCCTCTAGAGGGATTCCATGATGGCATTGCTGCCTGGCTCAGAAGGGGTCAGTAGCCCATCATCTGTTGAATGAAGTCATGTGGAAAGTTAGATTTGCTGAAACACTCTCATGTGTTAAGTCCCTTAGGGAAACCCCAGCAAGCTGTCTTGAATATCCCTTGGGAGAAGGGAAAGTTATCTTGGTGATACTAAGACTTGACACTAAACCCCTAAAAGAGAAGGCAAAAAAAAAAAAAAAAGTGTTGTCAAAGTGTTGTCATCTGCAGTGGAATTTTTTCGATGAGCTTAACAGTTAACTTCCAACCTCCCTCTTAAGCATCCAAATATATTAGGGCTTTCTTTTCTAAGGTGTGTGTGTATGTGTGTGGGGGAATATGCAGGTGCACCTGTGGACACTGGGGTGGATGGGGCAAGAGGATAGGGGAACCCACCAATCACTCCAAAAATTGGGCATCTCGAACTGGCCTGGTAATTTGAGGTAAACTGACCCTTGTTGAGTCTCAGATTTAGCAAATAAATATACATATAGGATGCCTAGTTAAATTTGAATGTCAAGTTTTAGTATACCCACATAATTTGGTACACACTTATACCAAGCAATTATTTGTTATTTATATGAAGTTCAAATATTGCTGGGTGGCCTGTGCTTTACTTGACAACCCTACTTGGGGTGAGAGGGTGGGCAATATCAGTTTTTTTGGACTGTAAAGGATGCACACACTATTACTGTTTTTCCAAGGTTTCTGGGATCGATGAGAACCATAAACTGAGAAATGAGGGTGGGTCAAGACCTTGTACCTTGTCAAGTGTTTGGGAAAATATTTCTGCTATATACTGGATAACAAGAGATATGCTGAGACAACCATCTGTCTACCCAGCATAGGGTCAGAAGATTCTGTATTCTTTCAACCACCCATCTTTATCTTTTTGTTTTCAAAGCATTTATTGAGCACCTATCATATACCATACATTGTGTGTTGCTTGAGGAGTAAACGTAGAAAACCAATTGTAACACTGTATTATGGGACTATTTAGATTGCAAAGAAAAAGAAGAGGTGTACTCAAGAAAGCTAAACAAATATGAAGAATAAGATTTCTCCCATATATTGCATATTTATTTTGGATTTTCTCTGAATTTCTGTTTTGATCTCTTTTCCACCAGCCAGCTTTTCCTGCTTACTCATTTTCCACATGGTCCCAAATGGCTACCCAGGCACCTAAGTTTCTATAACCTTCTAGGTGCAACATCTACACTCAGTATTAGCAAGTATTTCTCAATATTTTAGTTTAAATCCTTGGAGAGAATTTGATTGATCTTGCTGGTCTTTATGTTTTCACCATCCTAGTCATAGGATGCTCAGCAGCCTATTTATTCATGATTCCTGTGTCCTTAAGTGTCCACCCATGGCTCAGTCACCTGTGGTCAGATGGGGAGTTGGGCAAAAACGCACCGCAAAATTGTCTGGTGCATCCTTCCCCTTGCTTTTCCTGCTCACACATGTAGTTCCAAATTGTCTTTGGCTCAAAAAAAGAAAGCAATTATTTTTAAAGATTAGTGATAAGGTTATAGGCTCTGCAGTCACACTGACTGGAATTGGATCTTGGTTTCGCCATTTTAGTTTTATGTGTCCTTAACACAGTTACTTAAACCTTTCCGGGCCTGAGTATCTTCACCCATTAAATGGTGATAATGATAGCAACCACCTCATAGAGTTGTAATAAATACATATAAAGCACTTAGAATGGATCACAAGGTGAGCGCTTAAATGGTAGCTATTATTAGTAGCATAGTCATATACACAGGCACACGTCTCCTCAGTGTCTTCCTGTTAAAAGGCAGTATGATGTCATGATCTGCTCTTGAATACAGAGTTGGTGGCATAAGGACCACTTAAAATGCTTGTTTCCAATCTCCAGGTGATGCCCATTTATCCCCAGGTTCCACTCTAACAGACCTAAATGGTAAACTTAATCAATGCAAAATAGATAAAAACAAAAATTATGGTAATAAAGAAATAAAATATAATGACATTATAATAATTCCACTCAAAATAGTAGGAAGGAAAAAATATAGAACATATACCATATATTGCAGGTTAGTCCTTTAACCTTACAATATGGGGTATCCCTTTTTTGTCACAAATACAGCCATTTGTAGGTGATAGAATATTGGAAGAGAACCAAGTAGCCCTTTCTAAGACCTATTCAGTTACTGCATGCAAAGGCCAGCATCTTTTAAAACAGGCTTTAATTGAAAAAAACAAAACAAAACAAAAGAAAACCCCACAAAAACAAAAACAAAGCAAAACAAAAAAACATCCTGCCGTCTATAACACAAAAACAGCCACTTGCCCATGGATACGGCCACAAATGGCTGCTCCATCCTGGAAAGGTTGAATCTCACATCGCCCATACTTACCCCAGCGTGGAAGCCTGAAGGCTCTGCCTCCACTGCATAGATGCCCCAGCCTCTCCGTGTGTTACTTTAATTTCCAAATGCTAGTCTTTGTTCCTATCTCAAGGTTTTTCAACCAATGCATTAATTGTTGGGGGTATCTAGGGTATAATTGTTTCCACTCTTTAAATCTCCACTTAGTTTTTTTTTTCCTCTTTATTTTAAAGAAGTTTTAGATCACATAAAAGTTGCATCGAAAACATAGGATATTCCCATATACCCCACCCCATCTCCCCTCACACTTTTCCCCATTAACAACATCTTTCATAGTGTGGTACATTTGTTACAATTGATGAAAACATATGGAAGCATTGCTACTAACCATGGTCTATAGCTTACATTATGGTTTACATTTTGCACTGCACAAATTTATAGGTTTTTTAAAAATATATATATTTTTTTATTAAGATTTATTTTTTATTTATTACATTCCCCCCCCCCTTCTGCTTGCTCTTGCTGTGTGTCCATTCTTGTGTTCCTCTCTGTCCGCTTTGTCTCCCCCCGTTGCGGGGATGCGCTGAGACTGGTCACGCACAGGCAGCTTTGCCCCGCTTGTGGGCGGCTTCTGCTTCCATTCACGGCCGGCTCCGCTTCAGTTTGCGGGTGGCTGGCTGCGCTCCGTTTGCGGCGACCTGCCCTGCCCGTGGCGGCTTTTTGCTCTGTCCGTGGCAGCTTTTTGCACGGCGGCTCTGCCTACCCATGGCGGCTTGCCCTTCTCAAGGCAGTCTGCCAGCTAGGAGAGGTCCCCGGGAACCGAACCCGGCACTGTAGAGCAGAATTTTAATGCAGTAGGAGTTCAGAGAGGAGTAACATCCTGGCTTTGCTGGAGCCACCAGGGAAGTTTTAATAGAAGTGACAATATTGGATGCCTGATAAATTGTAAATAATTTAGAGGAGAATGGGCATTACAGGGTTTTGAGCTGGGGTTGGGGACAATTTGGAGAGAGAAAGAGAGAGTAAAAATATAAGTTGTTGAGGAGAGAAGTCTCACTGTGTGTGTGTATGTGTGTGTGCATGTGAAATTGGTGAGAAGGGAATAAGATAGGAGGTGTTTAAAGATGCCAGGCAGAAAATTCATATTTTCCCTATAGCTACAAAATAAAGCCTTTTTGTGCCTTTCCTGTCTGACCTGCTCTGGTCATCTTTGGTGCTTGTAATCAAATTTCCATACTTAGGGAGAACATGAATTCCACAAATACCTTCTCTTTATGTGCACAGATTCTCCACACCCATTTCCAACCACAGAGAATGCTGAATTAATTTGATTCAGGAGTACCTTTCATGATAATATCTTTATAAAACACACTCAAACACAGAATCCATCTCCTTTTTCTCTCTTTGATGTATGGGTCACATGGGACTTATGGGAACACAGATTCCTCTGCAGGTTCAAGGGCCCTTCCCTTCATCTACCTCCTTCACATTTAACACCTTCTATCCCTGTTCTAAGCAGTAATTTCAACTTCCTTCCCCCCTGTGAAAAATACACCTTTCTGTTCTTATCCGAAAGGGGGGTGTCTATGCAGCAGAATAGGGGCTTGTGTGTATCCCACAGCTCCTTCCCACCTTCTCCCGACACAACTTGGTAACTGGTGCCAAATCAGTTTTACAGAGTCTCTACAACTCTGGCTTCTGCTCTTGAGAGGGACAATGACTAATGAGAAGCTGGGCCCTGTGACACTAACCACAAGTGAAATTAATTTCAGAGAAAGGAAAGACCATGCTAGGGTAAAGTGGTTAGGGAGTGCTACATGAGAAAGTGAGCTCTGCACTTCCTTTCACTGGCTGGGAACTTTGGACAGTTGGTAAAGGGGAGAATGGAGCACATGATGGAAGTTTCGACAGTGCTTGGGTCATTGATGTTACGATATTGGAAGAGGTTAGTATTCATTAAGAAAAAATTTCCCTGCAAAGTTCAGACACCTTGAGTTTATTTTCTGAATTTTTGTTTTGAAATAATTTCAAAATTACAGGTCAGTTGCAAAAATAATACAACACCCTTATGCAAAAAACTCCAATATATGCTTTACCCAGATACCTGGCTGCACTAACTTTTAACACTTTACCACATTTGTCATATCCCACCTTCCTCCCTTCCTTCCATTGTCTATCTATCTATCTATCTATCTATCTATCTATCTATCTATCTATCTAGTCATTATCTATCTATTTTCCAAACATTCAATAGTACATTATATATAGCATGCTCCTTGAACACTTAATACTTCCATGTACATTTCCTGAGAACAAAGATATTCAATTATGTATTCACGTTAAGTAGAGTTACCAAGTTCAAAAAATTTAACATTGATGTAGAGCTTAAGTCTATATTCCAGTTTTTTCATATGTCTCAATAATGTCCTTTTCGGCCTTTTCTCCTCTATTATTAGTTCCAGTCCAGGATCATGGATTATATTTAATTGTCACTGTCTCTTTAGTTGTTCTATCATTTATCTATCTATCTATCATCTATCTATCTATCTATCTATCTATCTATCTATCTATCTATCTATCTATCAAATGTCTATCTATCTATTTTTAAACAAATAGCTTTATTTGGAGATTACCCATACTTTTTAAATTTTTAAATTTTTATTTTTTATGGTACCAGGGCCAGGGATTGAGCCTGGGACCTTGTACATGGGAAGCTGGCGCTCAACCAGTGAGTCACATTGGCTCCCCTGAGTTTGTTTGTTAGTTTGTGGTTTGTTTATTTGTTTTTAGAAGGCACCAGGGACTGAACCCGGGACCTCCCATGTGGGAAGCAGGCACTCAACTGCTTGAGCCACATTCGCTCCCTTTTTAAATTTTTTCATTGTGGAAACATATGTAACATAAGCTTTCCC
>PVKH010011121.1:0-17908 GCA_004027955.1 Chaetophractus vellerosus | reverse complement strand
CAGAGGACAAATTAGAGCTTTAGACCTAAGGTTTACATACATATTTTTAACAGATTTGCAGAAAAGTGTTTTCTCATTATTTCTTCCAGCAATTTGTTTTAAACTTTGACATTAAGGACGACTGCTTGCATGCTCAAAATCATGAAATATCTTCTCTGACCACAATCTCCTGTCCTATGCCTCCCCTGGTCTCTCACACCTACTGATTTCATGGTCCCAGGTCCAGTGATACCTGCCTATTGTAAATGCCAAACGGCTTTCATCTGCCCTCATTTATCTCCCTATTTCTGGTTAGCCATCACGAAGATGTGTTCTTCATCATGCTAGAAGTGACATCGCCAGACTTTATTGATAGTCAGAAAATGGAAAAGTGGCACACACCAGAATGAGAGAACAGCATCCACTGAGACAAATTCAAGGAAGTACAGTAAATGGCAGGTGCACAGGTTCCTGGCAAGGATTGCTGAACTTTGAGCTGTGGAACCTTTAAACGGCAAAAATCAGGAATCACAACCCTCCACTAGCATGATCAGGAGCAGGATACAATAGCAATATGATGTGTTAGATCTTGACTCTAGCCTTTTCCTTCAAGCACCAGACCCTCTCTAACACAACCATGGGTCTGGGGTCTAAGCCTTGCAGATGAAGCTATGTTATGCAACAAGCACAGGGAAACAATAGTCCTTCTCTGGTATAATGTGGGGCTGGATCCAAGCCTTGTCACTGACCAAGATCAATTGCGTGAGGCACCATATCATAGCTGGTTTCCATAGAACTTTGTAGAAAGCCAATTACTTTTCTGGGTGGTGGGGCTATAAGAGTTCAGTTTTTAAAACTTTAACCCTTACCTCTTAGAGATTAAAAACTCAAATGAAATAGTAGTTCTAATAGTTTATTTTTACATCACAATTTTTACATTCGCTCAGACTCGCATTTTTCCCAACCCTGGGGAAATGGTAACACATGATATCTAAGCTTCTGTTCCCTCTCTGCAAGGCAATGCTGTGAAATTCATTAAACTGTGTCTACTCATTCCAATGTCAGTTAGGTACTTAGCTGCACCTTTATGCAGCCCATATTTAATTTCTATTCTATTTCCTACGACAGCAATTACATATTTTTTCTTCTCTTTGCAGACTGTAAATTCCTCTCAATACTCTCTCATTCTCAGGAAAGACTTTGACCCTATGATTGCAGAATCTTATAAAATGAATGTCCTCGGTGTTCCTCTTTCAACCTGAAAGCACTTCTTTATATTCTTTTATTTCCCTCCCCTTTTACTCTTTCTCTATTAGAGTGCACCATCCTTTTCTCCTCTAGCTCCATATTCTGATATTCTGTTGGTTATCCCCATTATTTCTCATGCCTTCAGCTTCTCTCTCTCATTTGTACATTTCTCCTACACCCAAAAACATGTTCCAATACACACTATATTATGAATAAAAAATAACTTAAAAAGATATCTCTCCCTGTCCTCTAGTTATTGTTTCTACATATCACTCCTTTAATTGTGAACTTTTCAAAAGAAACGTTTTTCCTTTTTCATGACATCAATCTCAATAGCATAAAAATTACATGAATTACTGTATAGACATAGTCTCCTCATCTCATACATTACATTCTATTGTGATACATATGGATCTGCCAAAAGATATATATATATATATGTATATGTATATGTGTGTATATATATATATATGTGTGTGTGTGTGTGTGTGTGTGTGTGTGTGTATGAAAACCATGCCTTTAAAATTAGATTGGGCAACTGTATATTTGTGTAGCTTTGTTTCTTTGCATTAAGATTAATTCTTTATGTTTTAGATGTTTCGTGGAATGAAGTCTTTGAATGATTCCTTTCTCTCTGGCAGTTTTCGCTTTCAGCTATGCATATATTATATATGACATGCATATTTAATGTAAATACCTCACAGGTAGATGAAAAAGAATGACTGTACAATTGACTACTTACCTTTGAGGATGATGTTTGAAACATTTTACTTCTAAAAGAAATTACTTGGATTAAAAATAAACATATCTTCTCACTGTCAAACTGAATGTACTAATAAAGAAGTAAATTCCTAGTCATAAAATAAGTACATACAATGGAATTGATGGAAAATAAAATAATAGCCTTGATTAACTACATTACCAGAAGAAATATTTCAATATTACCTTTGCCAAAAAGGAAAAAAAAAAAGTATGTAGAGAGAAATTTTATTTCTTAGTATCCAAAGATAGAAAGGAAAATTCTGTGTAAGAATACATAAATTGTAAATGACATTTAACAGATATCACATGTGAAAGTGCCTTCAATGCACTATTTCCAATTTGCTTAGACAACTTGAAAGTAAAATATCAAGATAAGTGCCCGTAACTTGCCCCAGAATGGCTGAGCTTTAAAGAGAAACCATATTTTCTGATTTAACTTATTACTATTGATTCACAAGGGAGAAGTTGCATTCTAATATGTATTTTCAAAATAACACATCATACCTTAAAAACATCAAAATACATCTAAACAGTTCTTAAACTAAGGAAGAAAAATGGGACTAAAACAATCATAATTCACATGCAAATATATCCATTGTAGCTCATATTGGCACACTAAAAAGTTTCCTTTGCAATGTCTAATCAGCTGTTAATCCCATCTAGTATATTTTATTTCTAGAAGTTTTATTTGAGTCTTTTTTTATACATTAAATATCTATACTTAACTTTTTGAATATATAGAATGCAGTTTTAACTCTTTAAATCCCTGTCTGCTAATTTTAATCTCTGAGTCAGTCTGGGTCAATTTTGACTGATTGTCCCATTATTAGTCATATTTTCATGTTTCTCTGCATGCCTGATAATGTTTATTGGATGCTAAACATTATAACATTTACCTTCTTGGATGCTGGACATTTTTTATTCCTTAAAAATGGGTTGCACTTAACTTACTTGGGAAAAGTTTGATCTTTTTGGTTCTTCCTTTTAGCAAGATTGTTAAGTGGGACACAAGCAGTCCTTATTCTAAAACTAATTATCCCTCACTACTGAGGCAAAACTCTAAATGGCCTGTGAATCATAATATTTTCAAGTGTAATTGGTGGGAGCAGGCACTATTCCCAACCTGCGTGAGCACTGGGCACTAACAAATATAACCCTTTGTGTAGGGTTTCTTTGGCTGTTTTTTTTTTTGTTGTTGTTAGTTTTGTTTTTGTTTTTTTTTTTTTCCCTCTGTAGCAGTTTGGCAGTTTGGTGTAATTATGAATTCCAAAAATAGATATTGGATTATGCTTGTAAACTGGTCTGCTAATCTGGGCATGATTAAGTTATGATTAGGGCGTTAACTGGGCCACGTCAGTAGGGTGTTGAGCCCCACCCCTTGGTGGATGGGAAAAATAAAAATAAAAAGCATGGCAAAGAACAGAGTTGGAGAAGTTTTGATGTTGGAATCTTCAGCTGGAGCCCTGGGAAGTAAGAGAGCTTGGGAAGGAAAGAAGGCTCTGGAATAGAGACAAGCCATTTGCCTGATAGTCTGCAGCTGGCCTTGTGGAGGAAACAGAGGAGCTAAGCCTGGAGAGAAACTCAGCCCTGGGAAGAGAGGAACCCAAGAAGTCTGAACCCTGGCAAAGGTCGGCAGCTGTCTTGCTCCAACACGTGGCAACGGACTTTGGTGAGGGAAGAAACTTATGCTTTATGGCCTGGTAACTGTGGACTTCTACCCCAAATAAATACCCTTTATAAAGACCAACCGATTTCTGGTATTTTGCATCAGCACCCCTTTGGCTGACTAATACAGCCTCTGAGAGTTTCCTTCCACTTACATGCTGATCAGTACTGAGCTCAATCTTCAAGGGGGGCTCTCTACAGATCTTCAGAGTTCCCTCTATGTGCAGCTTTCTCTTCTCCTGCACATTATTGTGCAAATTCTAGCTGCCTTGGCCTCCCTAGATTCCCAGTTCTATTTGCTCATCTTGAGGAATGTGCTTGGCTCTGCCTGGATGCACCCTGCTTGTACCATAGCCTGGATATTCTCAAGACAATAACATGGGGAAATCATAGGATCTACCTCATTTATATCCTGACTTTCAGGAATCACTGCATTTTTTGCCTGGTTTTAAATTTTTGGTATCTTTAAATATTTTTGTGTCATATGGTTTATTCATTTTTGGTTATTTCAGGTTGGAGAGTAAATCTAGTTCCTGTTACTCCATGTTGGCCAGAAGCCAAAGTATGAATTACACAAGGTTTTAATTTTTTTAATTGATGATATTGGCAAAATTGTCTTACTATTTGGAGTAAAAGGAGTCTTGATACTACAAGACATTTATCTACTGATCAATCCTATCCCAAAGAAAGACAACCATACATCTTCTGGATCTTTATGGGATACTACAGGAAGTACCACATAACACATAGGATAAACTTGATCATAATCTTGTGGATACATAAGTGAATATCCTTGTTGTTAGGAAATGTACACAGCAGTATTAAATGTTCAAAGAGTGTAATGTATACAACCTATGCTCAAGTGTTTAGTAAATAGATCTATGGACAGATAAATAGGTGGATAATACATATATAGCTTAACAGATTGATGATGGTAGATATATAGAATGATATGGCAAATGTAGCAAAATGTTAAAATTGGTGGGCCTGGGTATTGGGAGGATAGGGATATGTTGGAGTTCTCTGTGTGAGGTATGTATTATTTTTTGTAACTGGCTGTAAGCATAAAGATATTTTAATATTAAAAGTTTAAAATAAAAAATAATGCATATGAAATGTGCTCTCAATAAAATGTAATGAATATAATTAAGGCTCTAGATATCATTAGAAATTTGTAGAAAATACAGAAGGCAGAGGAATTTTTTAATGACATGAAATAAATGCCATAAGACAAAATCAGAAGACAAAAATCCTATAAGACAAGCTACTTTCTTTCACAAATAAATTACAACACAAGGAAAGGGAGGGAGGCACAGTGGATAAAAGAAATGCATGGAAGTTGAGGTAAGAGATTCAAAAACCAAATATAATTACATGGACTTTGTTTGGATTCTGATTTGAATAAATAAACATAAAGAAAATAATTTTGAAATAAGTAGGAAAATTTGAAATCTGACAGGATATTTGATTACATCGGGAAGGTTTTAGGTTTGATAGTGATACTGCTGTTTTGTTTAAAAGTCTTGATTTTTCATTATATACGGAAGTATTTATGGGTGAAATGATATGATATGATATCTGGTATTTGCTTCAAAGAAATCCAGTGGCTGGGAATGAGGAATAAAACAAGAGCAGTCATTCATGGGTAATCTTTGAAGATGGATAATTGTTTATGAAAATTCATTATACTATTATATTTTCTTTTATATAATCTTGACATTTTCCATATAAAATTAATTTATTCCAGGGAAATTCTCATGCATGCTGATATGGATATTTATTGCAGCACTGTTTGTGCTTCTGGGAAGCTAGAAGCAGCTTAGTACACCTCATTGGAGGAATATATAGTTAAGCTGTGTGGATGCATACAATTTTAAGATGGTTTCCTAGATGGTTATATTTTAAAAAATAGTTCTATAATTTAGAGGTATATATTGAAGTATTTAATGGTAACAAGTGGTAAAATGGCATGAGTTTGTGGATTTTATTTTAAAAACTCAGTGTTCATCATATTTGTTGGAAATTTTCCATTAAAAATATGGAGAACTATTTGCCTAGGAGGGCGAGCAAGAGACAGAGAGAGAAATGATAATATGCCAAGCAACGAAGAGTATGTTTAACTCATCTTGCACCTAATATCCCGCAAAAAACACCTTTTCCTCCAGCACGCTCACTCATTCTCTCTCTCTCGCTCTCTCTCATATATATATATATATACAACAGATTTAGTAAGTTTCTGCCTTTAGTAAAAATCCTGCTTTTATTAACTGTATCAGTCAAGGTCCTAGGAAGAAAGAAATGGCATATTCAAACAGGGTGTTTGGAGAGGATGTAATTAGGGACTATTTACCAAAATCAAGAGAAACCAATAAAACATGGTTATCTCAGTTTGGGTTCCTGCAAAATTTGATCCTGAAATGAAGACTTGGTGTAAATAATTTAATTGGGAGGTGACCCCAGGAAACCCAAGTAAAGAAGTGGGAAAGTGAGACAAAGAAGAGAGAAAGCCCAACAAACAACGAATCCATGAGCTAACTACCACTGTGAACAGGGAAGATCAATCCCACTTCAGATGTGTTTAAAATTTACAAGGAAATGCAAAGGACCTAAAATAATGAAAGACAATTTTAAAAAGAAGAACAAAGTATGAATATGTACTCTGATTTTAAATCTGACTATAAGCTAGAGTAATCAAGACAATTTACTATTGTGTGTGTATGTATGTGTATATATGTGTGTGTGTATATATATATATAGCAATGGAACAGAATATTCCAGATATAGTCTCAAATAATATGGCCAAATGATTTTTTACAAAGGTGACCAATCAACTCAATGAAGAAAAGAAAGCATTTTCTACAAATTGTGCTGCAATAAGAGTATATCCATTGGGGTAAAACTAAGCATTGACCCCCCTTCAAAGAAATTTAACTAAAAATGGGTCATAGTCATAAATGTAAGACCAAAAATAATAAAATGTCTAGAAGAAACCATAGGATAAAATTTTTGTGACCATGGCAAAGCCAAAGTTTTCTTAAAAATAATGCAGAATCCTTGATCATAAGAAGAAGAAAAAATAATTAACTGAACTTCACAAAAATAACAAACTTTGTTCTTTGAAAGACACCACTTGAAAAATGAAAGGCAATCCACAGACTGGGAACATACATTCACAACACATATATTAGACACAAGACCTGTATGTAGAGAATATGAAGAATTCTTATTACTCAATAATAAGTGTGGCAGTTTGATATAGTTATGAATTCCAAAAATAGATGTGGATTATGCTTGTAAACTGGTCTGTTCCTCTGGGCGTGATTAAGTTATGATTAGGGCTTTGATTGGGCCATGTCAGTAGGACGTTGTGTTTCCGCTCCTTGGTGGGCAGGGACTCGGAGATAAACTACATGGCAGAGGAGAGGAGTTGGTTAGAGTTTTGATGTTGGAGTTCTGATGCAGAGTTTTAATGCTGGAGCCCAGGGAAGTAAGCGCAGAAAGGAGCTTGGTCGTGAGGAAGAAGAGAAGGCTCCTGGAAAAGAGAAGAGCAGTTCGCCTGACAGCTCACAGCTGGCCTTGTGGAGAGAGGCAAAGCCTAGAGAGCCTCATAGTCTACAACTGACATTGTGGAGGAAACAGAGGCGCTGAGCCCAGAGAGAGGCAAGCCCGGGGAAGAGAGAAACCCAGGAAGCCTGAACCCTGGCAGATGTCCGCAGCTATCTTGCTCCAACACTGTGGCCATAGATTTGGTGAGGGAAGTAACAACCCTTTATGGCTTGGTAACTGTAAGCTTCTACCCCAAATAAATACCCTTTATAAAAACCAACGATTTCTGGTATTTTGCATCAGCACCCCTTTGACTGACTAATACAATAAGCAAGCAAATAATCTCATAAACATTAGCACAAAACAATATATAAGAACAGCCAATAAGCACATGAAATGAACCACAATGACATGCCATTATATATCCATGAGAATGGATCAAAGTAAACAATCCTACCATATCAAGTGTTGGTGTGGATGTGGAGCAACCAGAAATCTCATGTATTACCACAGGAATGTAAAATGGTGTAACCACTTTGGAAGACCATTTGACAGCTTCTCAACAATGTTCAACATATATCTACCACATAATAGCCACACTGCTCCTAGGGTTAACCCGAGGGAATGGAAAACCTATGTTTGCACAAAGACGTGTATATGAATACTCATAGAAACTTTATTTGTAATAGCAAAAAAAAAATGGAAACAACCCATATGTTTATCAATGATGAATGGCTAAACAAAATTGGGGTATATTTGTTCAATGGAATACTTCTGGCATAAACAAACAAAAAATCATCCACTTAACTGTTATATGCAACAACATAGATGAATCTCAGAATCTCAGACTCATTACATGGCTTTGGTTCCGGCCACCGGTGGGCTCCGGGTTGGCTGTCATGCAGCCCGGCGAGGTGCTCCGAGAGCGCCATCTTCCCGGACACCGCACCCGGAAGCTCAGGCTGCAGCCACGCATGGAGGGCGCGGGCGTGGCGCCGCCGCCCAGAACCGGACCACGAACCCGCTGCTGCACCGCGAGGCGCACTGCCTGCGGTTCTGGGAGAGCGTAGAGAAGCGGCCATGAGCCTCCTTCCACACCGTCGTCCAGCTGAGGGGAGCAGTAAAATCCAGGCCCCGGGGGAACAGCAGTACACTCCACCCCACAGCCACCGCAGCCGCCACCACCTCCACCTCCTATGCCATTCAGAGCTCCAAGGGAACCTCCAGTTGAACCCAAAACTTCCCCCTTGAAAGATAACCCCTCACCTGAACCTCAGCTGGATGACATCAAAAGAGAGCTGAGGGCCGAAGTGGACATGATTGAGCAGATGACCAGCAGCAGCGGAAGCAGCTGCTTGGACTCCGAGAGCTCCTCGGGCAGCGAGGAGGACAGCTCCGGACGCGAGGCGAGGACAAGGCCCCCGGCTCTCCTCCACAGCCTTCACACCCGCAGCCCTACTACAGCAGGCCCCTGTCACCAACAGCACCAGCCGGCAGCAAGGAAGCAAGCAGCATATGAACACCCTCAGAAATGACTTGCAGTTGAGCGAGTCTAGCAGTTACAGTGATGACTAGAGCCGGAACTTTCTAAATTTACTTTTTGGTGTACAGATATGCTGCAAGACCGGGCTACTTTAGCATGGAGTCCATTGCCAAGAGGAGAATGCCGCAAATCAGGGACTGTAGTGGGAGTTTGAGGCTCTGGAGCTCTCAGATATTCAAATCTTTAATATGGAGGTGATAGGTGATTTTCTTATATGGTTTTTGAACGAATATCTCATATTTCGAAGTTTAAGTAGATGCATAGAAGACCTAACAGATTTATAGTCCTATCTGGTTAACATTATTAATGAAAAACAGAAAACTGTGCACTAATCTAGGTTATTCAAAGACTATGTCTTCCTTAAGCTAGTGATTTGGTTTTAAACCTCAGTTTGGCCAGGTGGTCTGTACCAGTAGAATCATACAATCTTTGAGGGGTAGAAGAGGAACTGAAACCTCAAACTACAACATAGAAGATTGTTAAAACCACTTTAAATTGCTGAAACAAAGTGGTAAGGAAGTTTTGCCTGATCCAGCCTGACAAGCCTGTATAGAACTGCACTTCAAGACAGAGACCTTGAGTGCCAGCTGGCTGGGACCCTAGCCATCTGCTAGTTCAACCTCCTCACAAACAGGAAAGTGAAGCACACAGCTGGTTGGTGGCAGGCCTCCTGCCTCCAGTCCAGCCTTCACCCACTGCTGTCTCCTTTGAATCTCATTTGTTGGAGCCAGAGCTGCTTATACATGGGACTTGAAGTGTACCGTGGACCTTTAAGTGGATTCCCAAAGACAAAAGTGTTAGGTGCTTCCAGCTCAAATTCAGTCCCTAAATGCCTGAGGCTGGGTAAGCAGTTTAAACCACCAGCCTCTGTGCTGACACATGTGACTCAATTATACTGGGGCTTTTAGTTCTACGTAGATCCATTCTAAGTATTCTTCATTCATTGGATTTTAGAGGGTAGGGAGTGGGAAAGAGGTGTAGTGAAGAAACCTCTCTGAGCAGTAAGTTTCTGAAAACAGGATCTAGATAGGAGTGCTATAGTATGAAATGAGCACATTCTTTGATATGAGGTGTTTCGGTTCATGTTTTTGCTCCATTGTTTGTGCCTGACTTCCAGATTGTTTTGTATTTTTATATACAGTTAGAAGAAAGTCACAAGATTGCCTTCTGCAGTGTGCAGTTTCCAAACGATTCTGTTGCAGGAAACTGGCCTCAAGTAAATGTTCTCTATTGAGTGAATCTGTGATATATCATCCCATAATTGGTATGGAGTAGCCCGTTTCTTTGCTTTGGAAGACTATGTCCTGCAGAATTTCCATCTTCTTTGGTTCAAGGGGTATCAAGACACTAAAAATGATATTCCTTCTCCAGGTCCCTCCACACGCATGGCTCCTCCCTGCCCAGCTAGTGAGGGAAACATTCTGGACCTAGAAAGGGAATGGATGATCCATAGTGGGGGCTTTGGTTAGAGTTGGGCCGTATAGAGTCAACTCTCTTTTGTCCACACAGTGACCCCTTTGAGCTGGGGATGTGAGCAGGATGCAGGGACCCATGGTCAGGCAACACTCTATCCAAGAGTAGGTTATAGGTACACTGCAGTGCCTGTGTTTGATCCTTAGGTCATCGTGAGATTTCAGTGGATTCAATGGCATGTAGGAGCTTTTATATATTGAATTAATAATTCATTTATAATTCTTTCATAATAACAACAGCTCACGGAAGGTGCTTGAATTGTTACTAGATGTGGGAATTGCTTCACTGCTCTTAACTTGCTCAAGCTGGGGCAGGTTCCAGGAACTTGAACTAAAAGTATCTATTTAAGCCTCTCTTTTATTATTTTTTTTCTCTCGCAAAGCCTTGATTTATGTAAACAGAACTGTGGCTTTTGCCATGTCGGATCAAGATGTGTTTTTGCATAGGAAGTGCCCACGTGTGGCACTGGGCTTGGTGAGTCAAGCTCTCTGAGCTTCAGACCCTCTCTCCCTTGACTGCTCTCTCCTTGACTGCACGGTTACTCTTTACACGACTTCAGTTTTGGTCTCTGCACAAATCCTTTTGTGGTACTCTTTTCCCCTACCCCCCAGCTTTATTCACTAGAGAAAGGAATCTTTTCTTCTTCGAAATCGAGCTTTGGCCTCACAGACTACTTCTCACGAGTACCCTTGTGCCAGCCGAACTGGACTGTTCTCCCTGCCTCTGTGCCTTCTTCCTTCAGCCTGCTTCCTCAGTCTACAGGACCCTCCTCCCTGTCCCCACTCCACTCCTGAGACTCCATAGATGCCACCCTCAGGGACTCTTCCTCTGCTCATTTCAATCCATATGGAGTGACCTATTTATGTCACCTTCCTCTTGCTTGAACTCTGATTGGCATGAACCTCTTAGAGACAAGGATTATCATTCTCACCTCTGTTCCCTCGGGTATCCACAGGAATAGACATTCAGATGCTTAGAGCCTGGCAGGGAAGAGACAGAACACTGACCAGTGGAGTCCAGAGGTTAGGCACAGACAGAGAAAGCATTCTAGGCACTGAGAAACAGCTGAAAACCATCCATGCCAATAGTCATGATTTTGCAGTCTAACTGAATTGTTAAAATTACTGTATAGGGGCCATGGCAAGCCACAGTAAAGGCATGATTTGGGGAAACAATACCAAAAAAATGAGATTTTTAATAATAATAATTATTATTATGTGGAAGAAAAGAAGCCTGGCAATACAAAGAGTACATACATTAATATAAAATTAGAAGAGGCAATTCACTTATAATGATAGAAACATTATCATAATGTTAAGAGGATTGATTACAAAGGGGCACAAGGAATTCTGGGGATGATAGGAATGTTTGTTATCTTGATATTGGTAATGATTTCATGCTTACAAAAACATTAAAACTGATCAAATTATTGAACACTTCATCATTTTCAGTTTATTTTACTTCAATTATAACCCAATCAAGTTGTAAATAAAAGCTGTAGCTGCTAATTTAAATATAATTGAAAATAATTACAACCCCAAGAGAAAATGGTCAGGTACAATTGGTAGGGGATGTGTAGTTTAAGCACAGATCTCTTTTATTAAAAAATCTCAACATATACAGAAAAGCTTAGAATTTTAAGCAAGGCAAATTATAAGCAGCAGGTGGATCTCCAGAACGACAATTAGAGCACCATTACTACCAAAGCCCTTTGCATACTTATACCACTCTAGTATTACAAAAAGAATCCTAGCACCTCCAATGACCAGTAAAATAAAAAGCAGCAGGAATTGTGAGCCACAGGAGCAAAAGAAAATCTCTCAACTTAAAAAAAAAAATTAAGATTTTTTTATAATACATATTTACATGTAAATGATAATAAATCTCCTAGATGTATTTCTGTCTCCAAAATATATCTGACTCTTCCACTCTCCCTCTCTTCTACAAGTCTCTTCCCCAGGATACCATCATGTCCTATCTGGCTACACTCAGAGCCTCCTTTCTTGCTCTCCCACTTATTTTTTTCTTCTTCCAATCTAATTTCAAGGCAGTCACAAGGAACTTTTTTTTTAAAACAAAAGCTCTTCATTTCATTGCCCTGTTTTCAAAATTGGCATAAAAACTCACCTTGTAGGGTTTTGAAAGGATCAGAGGGATATAACGTTCCTGGCATATGATAGTTATTCACTAAATAGTTGTCATTATTCAACTTTGGTCATGTAAAGAGTATCTTCAATGCACAGGATTTTGAAGGTTGCTTTTGTAGGCCATCAGCACTCAGACATGAAATCAAACTAAGGATTCCTGTCTTTCTTCTGAACTAGAACTGCTTTCTCTAGTTGCTGTCCAAAACTCTCTTCTCTTCTGAATTTTCAGTAAAATGTACACCTTCACCAGGATATATGGGATTTATAACCAAGCATTACATACAAAGCAAATCTGTAAAATACAGTCTAGGACTCTTTCTATTAGTAATATAATCAAAACAAGACAACTGCTTCAGTTTATAGTTGAATTGAGAATTGAAATTTTGGCATGGTACTTAAAAACTTAAACATTTCCATTATGAAAGGTTTCCTAAATGTGAACGAAAATATAAAGCTACTATTGCCAATAATCACTACTTTACCTATTATTTTCTTCATAGGCCAGAAAATCTTTGTTCTAAGCAGTTTAATTTGTTTCATGATAAATATGATCCTTCAAATTGTCTGTCACTTATTGGAGTAGACCATCTGTGCTCCGATACTGGTGTTCCTCATTGTAAGCTAATAAATTTGTTATATCAGTAACTATTTTAGCCAATAAACCTATAGATAGAAAATCGGATTTTGTGATGTATTAACAAATTGTTACTTGAGATTGAAACAAAAGCACCTGCTGTCCAATTCTTAAAATCTTTAAGTTTCCCTAAAAATATCCATACTTCTATTTTTTTATCAGAGCCTACATATATACAGTAGTAATTTGCAAAAGACCCAATCTGCCTAAGAATATTTTGGCTACCTGAAAATGCCATTATCTTATGCTAATGATGCATCACCACAGTAAGCAATAATTAATTATTCATATGACATATGACTGCTTGGTAAGGCACCCAGTATAATGGGGTCACTACAATTTAGCAGCTAGTGTAAGGCACAGTATTTCTTTGGAGCAAACTCTTTTATTTTAGAATTGAATTTCACTGACTTTTTTCATATATCATTTAGGTATGGAAATATTTTACCACAATTTTGCCCTATATGAAACTTAGAAATTATGTGATCAAATATTTCTGCTTGTAGATTAATTTTTATATTATTTACTGCTTTCATAAAAGATCCTTTTTTTCTCTTTTGTAATTTTAATGGAAGCTATGCTATTCATTTTTTAACTCCCATATAAGCACCAAATTTTAATATCTAAGTCAATTTTTGACAAGAAACACTATCAAGAACTTCCCTCAAGAACAAAAACAATGATTTTCATTCTTTCTAACATCCAAATTTAATATTTACCAAACCAAAAATGAAAAAGCCCACACAGAAATAAAAAGCAGCAACCCTCCCCTGCCATATTTGCCAGAAGAACACTCTCACCATTGTAGTTTTAACCACAGACCTACACGTCCCCAGAGTTTACCTGCTCCTTCCTCCAACTCTCCCCTCAGTTCCACGGATAGTCCAACCTAACACTCCCACCCTACTCCCCCTCACATTCCAGGACCATCGAACCCAATCACCTCACTGCACCATTATCACCCCCATCCACTGTCCAACCACCCCCTTCTACCTTCTCATGGATTTTGTGCAAATTGAGCATCAGCTCACCACCCTCTACTCCCTTTCTGTCTCCTGATAACCTATCTTCCAGACTTTAGCTCTGGGAATGTGCTTAATTTGCTTAAGTCATATTAGTGAGGTCATTTAATTTGTCCATCAGTGACTGGCTTACTTCACTCAACATAAGTTCTTCAAGATTCATCCATGTTGTCCCATATGTTACTACTACATCCCTTCTTACAGCTGAGTAATATTCCATTGTATGTATATACCACGGTTTGCTTATCCATTCATCTGTTGATGGACACTTAGGTTGCTTAGAACTTTTAGCAATAGTGAATGATTGGAAAGGTAAATAGTTCTGTAAGACTTATTATGAAATAGTGACCCCAAGTAACCCTCAGTTTCCATTTCCCAGAGGCAGCAACTTTCAATCCTCTTGCCTTGTTAAGTTCAATGTAGATATATTTTTTAAATTTTCTTAGGTCTAGGAATTATTAATTGATTTCCAGCATGGAAGATGAGAATTTAGCCATCAGTCAAACAACACCCCTCCTTTCCAACCAACACAAAATTGTATATCTCCAATATTATATCTCCAAAATTGTTTATATCTCTGAAATATATCTGGATCCACTCATCCACTAAATACTTGTATATCATACTTTTAGGTAAACCAATATTCAATGTTTAGACTATGATGATTACATTATCACTATTCCTATATGTCCTATGTAATAGATCATGATTACTTTTTTCTTTGGGATACAGCTTATTTTTACACTGAAGGTAATGTTTATATTGTTTTTCATTTGTTGGTGTTCTTTCCCACTTATTCAGCTCCAAGTTCTCCCCCTCCTCACCCCAGTTGTCTGCATTTTTGTCAAAATGTTCAAATACCTCATGGGTCTCCTGGAGTTTTGTGACCTGCTCTCCACACCTTGAGCACAGCTCTCACTCTGGCATTTCCATTCACCATCATCTTGGGGATTCTCTTTACCTGTTTCATGAGCTGGAGCTATTGCTTCCTGGATCCCTTTTCTTCTTTCTTATTTCACTCACTCCTTCAGGTCTTGAGAAAGGATATATAGATAGTAAATATTTTAAACGTCACAAATCTGGCTTTACACATTACACATAATTAATAATGTGTATATAAAAGTCTAGGATGGCACCCCTTTTCTCTCATAATTTGAATGTCTTGCTCCATTGTCTTTTAGCTTCTAGTATCACAATAATAAAGTCCATAACCATTTGGATCATTGGTTCTTTTTTATGTGACCTCTTTTTTTATTATTATTATATATCCCCTCCCTTTCTGCTTGTTCTTGCTGTGTTCATTTTTGCGTTCTTCTGTGTCTGCTTGTCTTCCCCCCACTGCGGTGACCTGCCGAGTCAGCTCACCACGCAGCAGCCTTGCCCACTCGCGGGCGGCTTGCCCTGCCCGCTGGGGCTTGCCCTGCCCGTGGCGGCTTTGCCCTGCCGGTCGCGGCTTTTGCCCTGCCCGTGGCGGCTTTGCCCTGCCCACAGCGGCTTGCCTTCTCAAGGCGGTCTGCCCGCTCAAGGAGGCCCCGGGAACCGAACCTGGGGCTTCCCATGTGGTAAACCGGCACCCTACCAATTGAGGTACAGCTGGCCCCATGTGACCTCTTTACTGCTTTTTTTTTTTTTTAATTCAGCTTTGGGAAGTCCTCATTTTCTCCAATATTTTGATATTTCATGATGATATGCTTTAGTGTGGGTGAATTTTTTTCACTGATTGCATTTTAGTTGAATACAGAAATTCTGTTCAATTCTGCATCATTTCTTAGATAATTTTATTCTCTCCAGTTTCTCTCATCTCTCTTTTCTGATATACATACCATTTGTTTTTGAGAAATCCTGGTCTGATATTAAAAGCACTTTTTCCTATATATCTGTTCAGGTCTCTATCTCTGTCTAATGATTCCTGGTAATTGATATTAAAGATTGAACATCAAAAAGAGGGTTGGAATCCCTGCACTAGTGAATGAGGATTGTCAAAGAAGAACCTCTCTGGCAGAGTTCTTTGATTAGGGAAGCCAGATGTTGGTGACTTTAGGTGTTTCTCTTTGGCTACTCAGTTTACCCAGATTGAAATTAGTTTATCTCTTCATGGAGCATACAAGCCTGGTTGTCAGCAACCTGGCCTACAAATTGGGGAAGAAGCTGGGCATTGAAGAATAAGAGAAACAACTGAAATAAAAACTACTTGAAATGATTTGAATGTCTTAAAGAAGTCAGCTTCAAAATAAATATTATAAATCAATAGATTTTTATATAAGGGCAATAAACATTAGAGCTTTAAAAAATGATTCATGGGGAGTGGGTGTAGCTTAGTTGTTTGAGCGCCTGCTTCCCATGTATGAGGTCCTGGGTTCAATCCCAGGTACCTCCTAAAATAAATGATTCAACCTTACTATCTTAATAGATCTACTTTTGAAAATCTATTTGAATCAAACAGAAACTTGGACAAAGATTTACATACAATAAAATTTACTTAATATTATTTGTGGTACAAAAATTAAACATTTAAATGTCCAGAATTAGGATTAATACTATTTATCAGGTATTATGTATAGTTTAGAATCTATTATGTGATAGGTACTACATAGTATATTTTATGTGCATATATGGAACCCGGTTATTTTAAACAATAGGCATCAACATGGTTTCTCATGGCTCTTATACAATACTTTGTAACTTAAAAAGAAGAAATAAAGAAGGAATGGAAGGAAAGGAAGGAAGGAGGGAAGGAGGAAAGGAGGGATCTTTTCTAGTTCTCCTTACCATCTGGCCAGTAGGACAGAATGCCAGAATTTTGACTCTGTTATTTGCTTAATCTCAAAGCATTCAGCATTTTTATTGACTTGGAGGAAATCTCATGCTGTCGGTGGCCAAGAATATGAGAGATATTTATGACTACCCAATCAATTTATACAGGATAGAAAATATTTTAAAACCCCTACACACCTAATACTGTCCTTAATCAAAAAATATTGTAAATGCTGAAACAGAACACCAGACTCTTATGACCAAAAAATATTATAAATTTAGCTGTAAGGACATCTCAACACCCTTTGGAAGGCATTATTCTTTAAGTAAGCAGTCAGAGTCAGAAGTGTTGAATGTTTTTCTGTCTTGTTAGAAGGAGAAATAACCTGGCACAAACCAGAGCAGTGCAGTCAGAGCATCTATGAAGTTTCTTTTGTTACATAGAAAAAAGAAATAAGCTATAAAGTTGAAAACCCATCAGGATTTCTGGAATAAGTGAAAATTTTGTTTGTTTCAATATTGTTAAGAATTTTTCACAGATCAAAGGTTTTACAATCAAAATAGGCTAAGTTTATGGTATCAAAAAAAAAAAGACTTGAAGAAAACTACCTTAAAAATAAATAATTAATCTGACTTCTGACCCTTACTGAACAGTCAATATTGCAAAGAATACATATTATGCACACAAATGTTATCAAGGTATACAGGTAGAGAATTCCCAATTTTGGATGGTCACAGGTGTTTAAAACAGTTACTGCCCAGCCCTCTATCAGCTCTGCTAAATAACTCAAAGAAAACAACTGGAGAAGGAATAGCTATATATACAATGTCCTCTCTACAATCACAATAATGATAACTTTAAACTATTAACTACAAGTATCATTTTGTTGGAGTAGAAGCTTACAGCTACCAGGCCACAAAGCACAAGTTACTTTCCTCATCAAAGTTTGCTGCCACGTGTTGGAGTAAGATGGCTGCCGACATCTGCCAGGGTTCAGGCTTCCTGGGTTCCTCTCTTCCCTGGGCTTGTTTCTCTCTGAGTTTAGGCTTGCTTCACTCCACAAGGCCAGCTGTAGACTATCAAGCAAATAGCTCATGTCTTTAACCAGAGCCTTCTCTCCTTCCTCACGACCAA
>PVKH010011120.1:0-17938 GCA_004027955.1 Chaetophractus vellerosus | reverse complement strand
AAGCAGATCCTGCTTTGAATCTTGACTCTGGCCAGAGGAAAGCAAATGAAAAACAAGATAGATACACCTCCATGGAAAGGTGTGCCAAGTGCCATCTACTAGCCTATCTGGAAATTACATACACAGCAAATACTTTTATTTATTTATTTATTTTTACTTTTATTTTTTTATGGAATTACATTTTATTTATTTTTTAAAGATAATTAGAGTACATAAGTGTTACACAAAAAATATAGGGATTGCCATATGGCACACCTCCCACACCTCCCACAACTTCCCACATAAACATCCTTCATTAGTGTCGCACATTCATTGCAATTGATAAACACATCCTAGGGCTTTGCCATTAAGAATGGACCATAGTTCACATTGTAGACCACACTCTCTCCCACACAATCCTGCATGTTATATGATGATATAAAATGATCTATATCTGTTGTTGCAATGTCATTCAGAACAATTCCCAAGTCCCCAAAAAGCCCCTGTATTACAACTGCTTTTCCCTCTCCCTGCCTGCAGACCCTCCAGTGGCCACTGGCTCCACACCAATGTTGTGATGTCTTCCATTGATTGAATCACAATATGTCTATAGTAGAATACAAGTAAGTCCACTCTAGTCCATAGCTCTTCCCCCCAACCTGAGAAGTCTGGGATGGTGATGGCCACTCTACCTCAACTTGATAGGGGGCTTAAGTCCCATATGGAAGATGGAAGGGGTTATCCTGCCAGCAGCTGCAGACTCTCTCCATTCCCTGAGATGGCTGTTGTCCATCATCTCCCCACCAGTTGTCCTGGGTGAGTCCAATGATCTGTAGAGTAGCAGTTGCTGTTCCACTGAGATTCTGGGCTCAGCAGGCACATGGATAGCCCAAAGCCTCAAGTCTCTGCACATACACTTACAAACTCCAGCACCAAGTATAGGTTTGAATAAAAGGGACAGATTTGCCATGTGCAGGGAAGACATAGCTGAGTCCAACTCTGTCACTTTTAGGAGCACAAACTCCAAAGTAGGGCCCACTGGAAAGGCACCAAATTCTGGAGCTATCCACCCTGACATCGTACCTCAGCATCTCCAGAGCCCTCAGGAGCCAGAATTACAAGAGATACTGAAGGGAGTGCTGCAGCTTAAAAGGAAAACATAAGGGCAAGAGAGTTGAAGATGGTGTAAAAATGAACAACATTAGAAAGTGTATAAAGATAGACTTTACTATGGTATGAAAACAAAAAGCCAATGGTCAAAAAGGATTATGTAAGTAATACTTTTAAAGTTATAACATTGAATGCTAATGGCTTGAACTCCCCAATCCAAAGACACAGACTGATAGAAAGGATTAAAAAATATGGGGGCCGGCTTTAGCCCAATTGGTAGGGTTCTGTTTTACCACATAGGAGGCCCCGGGTTCAGTTCCCGGGGCCTCCTCGAGTGGGCAGACCACCTTGAGAAGGCAAGTCGCTGTGGGCATGGCAAGCTGCTGTGGGCAGGGAAGCCCCCATGAGCAGGCAGGCTGCCTTGTTGTGAACTGACTCAGTGGGTTGCCACAGCAGGGGGAGAAAAGCAGACACAGAACAACCCAAAAATGAACACAGCAAGAACAAGCAGAAAGGGGGGAATATGTAATGAATAAAAAATAAATCTTTAAAAAATTATGAGTCATTTGTATTTTGTCTACAATAGATTCAGCTCACACACAAAGACACAAACAGGATAAAAGTGAAGGGCTGGAACAAGATATTTCATGCAAATAGTAACCAAAAAAGAGCTAGAATAGCAACACTAACATTGGACAAAATAGATTTTAAATGATAAACTGTTATAAGAAAAAGGTCATTATATATTAATAAAAGGGGCAATTCAACAAGAAGAAATAACTACAAAGTGTTTATGCACCTATCCTCACTGCTCCAAGATACATGAGGCACACACTGGCAAAGCTGAAGGGAGAAATAGATATCTCTCTGATAATATTTGGAGACATCAACACACCACTTTCATTATTGGATAGAACATCTGGACAGAGGCTACATAAAGAAATAGAGAGCTTAGATAATATGATAAATAAACTAGACTTAACAGACATCTATAGAGCATTACACCCTCATAAAGCAGGATATAAATTCGTTTCAAGTGCTCATGGATCTTTCTCCAAGATAGAACATATGTTGTGTCACAAGACAAGTCTCAGTAAATTTAAAAAGTTTGAAATTATGAAAAAAAAATTGATCATAATGGAAAGAAGCTGGAAATCAATTATGACAGACAAAGGGAAAATACATAAATATATGGAAATTAAACAACACACTCTTAAACAATCATTGGGTCAAAGAAGAAACTGGAAATGAATTCAGCAAATATCTTGAGACAAATGAAAATGAGAACACAACATGACACCACAAAGACAGTGCTGAGAGGAAAATTTATAGCCCTCAATGCTTACATTAAAAAAGAAGAAAGAGCTAAAATTGATGACCTAACTGAACACCTGGAGGACCTAAAAAAAACTGCAAACCAATCCCAAAGCTAGAAGAAAGAAAGAAATTACAAAATTTAGAATAGAAGTAAATGAAATAAAGAACAACAACAACAACAACAACAACAACAACAAAAGAAATCGATAGGGAAACAATGAAAACAAAAGCTGGTTCTTTGAGAAGATCAATAAAATTGACAAATCCTTAGCTTGACTAACAAATAAAAAAGAGAGAAGATGTAAATAAAATAAAACCATGAATTAAAGGTGTGATTTTATGACTGGCATTACAGAAATAAAAAGGATCATAACAGGATCTTTTGAAAAACTGTATGTGCCACTAAACTATACAACCAAATTGAAATGGACAACTTCCTATATAATCAAAAACAACCTTGTGAATATTCTTTCTGTGCTGAGTTTGTGATAATCAGGGTAGGCTAAGCATTTGCTATATTAGAAACCATGCATTTGTCTCTAGACATCATTTTTCTCCCTAGGTCTGGTTTTTGTAATGCTGGTGATAAACTAAGCTGAATTTATTATATGAACAAACTGTATGGGAAATAACTGTAACTTTGGGTATCTTTGGTCAACCTTAAGAGATATAACAGGGGGACAGTTGTGGATCAGGTGGTTGGGTGTCCATCTCCCATATGGAGGGACCTGGGTTTGATCCCTGGGACCTCCCAGCAAAAAGAAAAAAAAAAGAAAAACATAGAAGGCAAGTGGGCCACCAGGCCCCATGTATGGGTGCACCATCAAGACTCATGTGTGGGTGGCCATTAGACCCTACATGTGAGAGAGCCACCAGGCACCCACAAGCCATGCAAAAAGATGATGACATAACAGGAGAGTAACACAAGGGAGAGCCAAGATGAGATGTGCCAAAAAAAAAAAACAGGAACTAAGGCAGCACAGGCAGTAGGAGGCCTCTCTTCCACCTTGGAGGTTCCAAGGATGAAATCCCAGTGAAGACAGGAGGAGAAGGATGAGAAGAAAGGGCAGGAAATGGACCCAGAGTTACCCAGTGAATGGACAGAGAAACAGCAAAAATGGGTGTGTTTGTGGGGGGGGGGTTTAAAAATGTATAAAAGTAAGTAAATAAATAAATAAATCCTTAAAAAATGTATAGGGGAGGAAGATATGGACTGTAGTTAGTAGTAATACTTTGACAATGCTCTTTCATGATTTGTTAACAAATATTTCACAAAAATGCAGGGTATTTGTGGGGGGTCATGTGTGGTAGCCTTGTATGATGTTATGTATGTTTGTTTTGTAAGTTCATGGTGTTTACTGAACACTTATAGTTTAGGTATGTTTATGTAGGAATGATATATTTCAATAAATTTTAAAAAAAATACACCTACATTGGTTCTATAAGAAATACAGGAAATGAATAAACTAATCACAAGTAGAGATTGAATCAGTAATCAAAATTGACCAATACAGAAAACAACAAGAGCAGATGACTTCAGCTCTGAATTCTACCAAAAATTTTGTGAAAAATTAATACCAGTTTTGTATAAAAGCTTCCAAAAATTTGAAAAGCAGGGAAAATTACCCAAAATATTTTATGAAGCCAAAATGACCAATACCAAAGCAAGGTAAAAATACTACAAGAAAAGAAAATTACAAACTAATATCTCTAATGAACAAAGGTGCAAAAATTTTCAAAAAAATACATACAAATCCAATCCAACACCATGGTCAAGTGAGTTTTCTTCCTGGCTGCAAGGGTGATTCAACATTAAAAAAAATCAATTAATGTAATGCACCACATTAACAATTTGAAGGGCAAAAACCACATGATTGTATCAATGCAAAAAATTCATATGACAATATACAGCACCTTTCTCGGAAAAAACACTTCACAGATAGGAAATGAAGGAAAGTTCACCAATATGATAAAGGGAATTTATGAAAATCCCACAATCAACATCATACTTAATGGGAAGAGTGTGAAAGTTTTCCTTCTAAAATGGGGAAAAGATAATGAAGCCCTCTTCCATGACTGTTATTAAATATTGTGCTAGAAGTTCTAGCTAGAGCAATTGGGCAAAAAAAAGAAATAAAATCCATTCAATTTGAAAAAGTGAAAATAAAACTCACTATTCACAGATGAAATGATCTTATATTTGGAAAATTTCAAAATATCCATGATTAAACCTAGTAGAGTTGTTTTAGTTTGCCAAAGGGCTTCTGAAGCAGAGTACCAGAAATAGGTTGGCTTTTATATAGGAGATTTTTTTGTGGGTAAAAGCTTACAGTTCCAAAGATGTGAAAAGTCCAAATAAGGGCATTTTCACCAAAGCCATCTGTCATATGGGGAAGTAAAATGATCACCTATCTCTGCTGGCATGTGCCTTTCTACAGGTGTAGGCAAACCTAGCATAGGGTTTGACTCCTTTTGAGCTGATATGTAGGCCCAGTCTCTTAGGGCTTTCATATTTAAGCCATTCTCTACTCCTCTCTCACATGGCAAGGTGAAACATAGCAGCACCCTTATTCATGTGTCTGTCTTTCTGTGTGTTTTGAATACTATCAGACCTACCAATGGGTCAAGGACTCAAACTGAATCAAGCCTCATTGATGTGGTCCAACCTAAAGCCCTTATCAAGTAATGTAATCAATCTTACCTTATCAAGTAATCTAATCAAAGGCCCCTCAACTGACTTTAACTCAATCAAAGGTTATAAAATCCATAAGAATAGATTAACTTAGAAGCATAATATTCTTTGCGGGATTCATAAGATATTTTCAAACTGTAACACTCCACCTTCCAAATCCCAAAATGACTTATTCCAAATACTTAAATCATTTTAGCAATAATATTGAGTACAAAATCACAGAAAATTCAGTTATAAGAATACTGTTCATCTTCAGTTAAAAGTCCCCTCTGGCTGTAGACCTGTGAAATTTACAAAAGAAGTTATCTGCTTTCAATATACAAATGAGGAATAGACATAGGATAAACATATGCATTATCATAAGGAGAATTTGGGAGGGAAATAATCGTGGGTTCTTAACAGTTCCAAAAATCTGCAGGGTATATTCCATTAGATTTCAAAGTCTGAGAGTAATCCTTAAAATGGTGCTTTCTTCTCCTCAGAGCCACATGGGGTCCCTATATCTCCATGGGGTTGCACAATGGCCATACTTTTGGTCCATCTCTCTTCAAACATCTTGGTGGCAACTGTGTTCCAGATCTCACACTCCAAGAAAATTTGGGTGAATGCCACATTTTCTCCAATCACTAGAAAACAGTCTTAACCTCTTTACAACAGTGTATCGGTGGCAACATTCTCCCTAATATCTAGCATACAGGCCCAACCCCCTAAAAACAGTGGTGTGGCAACCTGACCCTCCTTGATCAAAGAAGACTAGGCCCAACCCACTCAGAGCAGTAGAGTGGTGACCTAACAATCCCCAAACTTTGGGCAAAACACCACACCCCTCAGAGAGGTGGCACCTCACTCTCCCTAACAAATGGAGAATATACTCTACCCTTTCTCTTGCCTAGGGTTGCCAAACTCTCTCTGAACAGTGGGCTTGAACATCCTTGGGCAAACTTATCCTGCCCATATACATGGGTTTGTTCCCACTCTTGGCCAAAGGAAATTTCTGAATTACAGACCTCACCTTCCACAATTTTCCTCTTGAAGTCATTTTCCCATCCATATCTCCCTTCCCTATATCTTTTACATGAGACTGACAGTGGTTTGGCTCATATAGTTATTGGAAATATTTTTTGGTTTATCATTTAAGGAACAGGGGTCCAAGCCATCAGACAGTAAGCTTTTCTGCAAGTCTTTCTTTGATAACTGCACTTCTAATCCTGCCTTACAAGTTCCATGTTTAGTTAATTCTGTCCATAAGTCACTACCATCTGGAGGCTTGTTTCCAGAAGTTTGGGATTTCCTCAATCAATCTCTGGTTTCTTTGTGCCCAAGAATTCAGTCCTCAGCTTATCTCTTTACTCTTGCAATGATATAAGCTGCAAGGAGAAGCCAGTCTGCATTTTCCACATTTACTTTGGAATTATCCTCAGCTAAATGGCCAAGCTTGTCATTTTCAATTTATGCCTTCCATCTACCATCAGAAGTCAACCTTGCTAAGTTTTCTGCAACTTAAAAACACAGATTTCTTTCCTCCAGTTTCAAATAATAGTGTCATCACTTCCTTCTAAGGCCTCACGGAAAATAACAGTAGGGTCCACATTCCTACCAAAAGTCTCTTCAAACCAAACTATGCCTTTCCTATGAAGCATCTCATAATTCTTTCAAAAAATTCCCTAACCCATTAATAAAAACATTTGAGGGGGGCCAGCTCGATAGCCCAGTGGATAGGGTGCCGGCATACCACATGGGAGGCCCCGGGTTCGGTTCCTGGGGACCTCTCCTAGCGGGCAGACCACCTTGAGAATGGCAAGCCACGATGGGTGGGCCAGAGTCACCATGGGTGGGGCAAAAAACTGCCACAGACAGGGCAAAAGCCACCATGGGCAGGGCAGGTCACCCATGAATGGAGTGCAGCCAGCCACCTGCAAACTGAAAGCTGGCCGTGAATGGAAGCAGAAGCCTCCCACAAGCGGGGAAAGCAGTGCCTGCACAGTGACCCAGTCTCAGCGTGATGCCGCAGTGGGGAGTTGGGGGGAAGGGGAGATATGTAATAAAATAAATAAATCTTTAAAAAAAAACAAACATTTGAGTATTTTTGGTAATTGTAGCAGCACAACATCACTTTTGGTACAATTTGTTTTAGTTTGACAAATGGTTGCCAATGCAAACTTCCAGACACTGTTTGGCTTTTATAAAGGGGAATTATTTGTGATAAAATGTACCATTACTAGGCCATGGAAAATTCAAATCTGTGCACGATAAGAGGTAATTTCTCACCAGTCAGCTGCAACTTCTTAAAAAATTTTTATTTTTTATTTTTGTTTTTTTTGGTTACATACCCCCCCTTTCTGCTTCCTCTTGCAGTGTGTCCATTCTTCTGTGTTCTTCTATGTCTGCTTCTTGTCTCCCCCCATTTTTGCAGTGATGTGCCAAGTTGGCTCTCCATGCAGGTGGCTCACCCCTCTCATAGGTGGCTCCATTCCATTTCATGGGTGGCTCCACTCAGTGTTTTGTGGGCAGCACAGCTCCATGTTTTGTGGGATGCTCGGCTCCATGATTCATGGGCAGCAGCTCCATGTTTCATGGGTGACTTGCCATTCCCATGGTGGCTCCACCCTGCCTGTGGCAGATTTTTGCCTTGCCCACAGTGGCTTTGCCCCACCCATGGTGGCTTGCCTTTCTCAAGGCTGTCTGTCCACTTGGAGAGGTCTCCGGGAACCAAACCCGGGCCTCCTATGTGGTGTACTGGCACCCTTATCCACTGGGCTATACAGCCAGCCCCCTCAGCTACAACTTTAAAACACAGATTGCTTTCCTCCAGTTTGAAATAATAGTGTCATCACTTCCTTTTAAGGCCTCACTGAAAATTGGTATATTGGAAAACCATAACCTAAGTATATTCTGTTTACAAGAGGCTCACCTTAAGTTCAAAGATACAGGTAGGTTGAAAGTGAAAAGATAGAAAATATAAGCCATGCAAATAATAAAAAAGAGCTATGGTAGTGCTCCTGGTAGCAGATACAATAGACTTTAAGTCAAAACTTTTACAAGGTAAAAGAAGGTCATTATATACTGACAAAGGGGTCAATTCAACTGTATGACATAACCATTAAAATTATAAATATATATTTTAACATAAGTTCAGAGGCCCAAAGTACCTGCAACTTCTATATACCTACAACCTAGATACCCAAACTTAACATGTTTTAACATTTTGTCTTATTTGTTACAGCATTCAATCTTTATGTAGCTATCTCACTATCTCTCTATCTCTCTCTCTCTCTCTATCTATCTATCTATCTATCTATCTATCTATCTATCTATCTATCATCTATCTTTCTATCTATCTCTCATTGTCCTATATCTGTGTGTATGTATATATATATATATATATATCTGTCTGTCTGTATATTTGTCTATTTATTTCTAAAATCTTGTGACTAGGTTGAATATATCATGAACATTTACCATTAAATACCTCTTTCATAGTTTCCCAGCTGCTAAAACAAATATCATACAATAAGTTGGCTCAAATAATGCAAATTTTTTGGCCTGTGGTTTTGAAGCTAGAAGTAAAAAATCAAGGCAAAAGTAAGGTAATGCATTCTTCTAGAAAAGCGTGGCATTGTGGGTTGGCTGCAAGTGACCCTTGGGTTTTTATTATCGCTTTTATGTCAAATGGCAATGCACATGGCAATGTCATTTCCTTCTATTTTGGGTTCCACAGATTTCCAGCTTCACCTCCTCCAGGAGCATTTCTCTTCATAAAACTGTCAGTAATAAGATTAACCCATTTTCATTTGGGCCACAACTTATCTAAAAATAATGTTATCAATAGTTCCTATTTACAATGGTTTAGCACTCACAGGAATGGTTGTAAATTGATAATATGTTCAATTGGTGTGGTAGTGAATAATCCAACCTACCACCTCCTCCATGTATATTTCTTAAAAACTAGGATATTCACTTATGTAAGCAACTGAGAACAATTATCAAGTTCAAACACTAAACATTAATATAATGTATACAGTTTATACTCCATTTTTTTCAATTTTCCAAATAATGCTTGTGGCAGTTTGATATAGTTATGAATTCCAAAAATAGATATTGGATTGTACTTGTAAACCTGCCTGTTTCCTCTGGGCATGATTAAATTATGATTAGGGCTTTGATGGGTCCATGTCATTAGGGTGTTGACTCCCTGCCCCTTGGTGGGCAGGGACTCAGAGATATAACTAAATGGCAGAGCAGAGGAGTGACTTAGAGTTTTGAGTTAGTGTTCTGAAGCTGAGTTTTTATGCTGGAGCCTGGGGAAGCAAGCACACAGAGGAGCTTGTTTGTGAGGAAGAAGAGAAGGCCCCAGGAAGAGAGGAGCCATTCATCTGACAGTCTAGAGCCAGCCCTGTGGAGAGAAGCAAGCCTATGTTCAGAGAGAGGCAAGCCCTGGGCAGAGAGGAACTGAAAAAGCATGAACTCTTGGCAGACATTGGCAGCCATCTTGCCCCAAAACATGGCAAAGGACTTTAGTGAGGTAAGAAACTTATGCTTTATGACCTGGTAACTGTAAGCTTCTACCACAAATAAATACCCTTTATAAATGACAACAGATTTCTGGTATTTTGCATCAGCACCTCTTTCACTGACTAATACAATGTTTTTAGGCATTGTTTTTGGTCCAGTCCAAGATATGTTTAATTTTCATTGTCTCATATCTATCTCTCTTTAAATCATGGTGACATATGTACAATATAAAATTTACCATCTCAACCATTCCCAAGTATACAATTCTGTAGCATTAAAAACATTCAAAATCTTGTGCTAGTAAACACCATCCATTACTGAAATGTTTTTATCTCCCCAGAGACCATGCACATATTGTGCATCAACTTCTTATTACCCCTCCTGCATTTTAAATCTTTTAAAATTTGTAGAGAAATAAAGTTATATAATTCTAACACTACTTAAAAGAAAATTAGAATGGTTAAATTATTAAATTAGTATCAGATACTGTAAATTTCAGAGCAAAATATTAACAGGGATAATGACAGTCATTTCAAAATGATATCAGGGTCATAAATAAATCCCAAATCAACATGCATCAAATAGTAAAACTACAAACAAATGATGTGACACTGGTAAAACTGCCAGAAAAATACACATATGAACAACTTGAATGCGAGATTTTTTTTAAATACCTAATCTCTCTTCATTGACACCCAAGGACAAAGATAACATTCTTTAATGGTTTCCACTTTTTGATATTCATACAAGTTTTCCTTTTGGCTCACTATATGGTGTATTTAGGAAGTCCAATGCACATTTGACAAATGTAAATTAGGTAGCATTGTGGTATAAAGTTCTACAAATATCAGAAAGGTCTACTTGAAAAATTGCATTGCTCAAGTCTATCCTTATTTTTATCTGATATTTTTTCAGTTCTTGGACCTTGTATTAGTAAGAGTTCTCCAGCAAAATGAAAGTGTCTTATGATGTAAATATTTTGACATTTATTGTAGAAATTGAATCACATGAATGACATTGGGTAAGAGCTAGTTCCAATTCCAAACAGCAGGTAATAAGCTGGGAACTCTTATGAAGTTTTTTGATAAAATCCCCAATAGAAGCTGGCTTCCTGAAAAAGAGATGGAAATTCTTCCATCTGACTGCTCTGATAACCTGTTCTTCTTTTAAGTACTTTGGCATATTGGATGAGATACCTCTCATTGTTGAAGAAATCTCCTAAGTTGATTGTAGATGTTATCAGCAAAAGATACAATTAACTTAGTAATGATTTAAATCCAGGAAATATCACCACAGTAATAATCAGGCTGGTGCTTATTTACCAAACAACTGGACACCATAATCTAACCAAGTTGAAACATGAAATTAAGCTTCACAATGTGTTTGTTTTCCTGAAGCTGCTGATGCAATACCAGAAATGGATTGGCTTTTATAAAGTAAATTTATCTGGGGTAAAATCTTATGGTTCCATGGCTGTGAGAATGTCCAAATCAAGGCACCATCAGAGATGCTGTCTCACCAAAGGGCAGCTGCTGGATCCTAGATTCCTGCCACATGGCATGGAAAAATGGCAGCCAATCACTGGAGTCCTTTCTATCAAATGGCAGGATCAAAATGGTGGCTCTCAATCTCTGTGTGTTTCTGCTTTCTTTGCTTATATAAGACCACAGCAAGAGGGCAGAGACCTAACTTGGGTCATGACAAACTGAAGTAGCCTAATCAAAGGCCCTAAAGTGATCTAAGTAAAACTGATCTAATTAAAGATCCTGAATCTAATCAAATGTCCTCATCTACAGGCAAGGAATGGATTAGATAAAGAATATAATTTTCTGGGATCCACAAATGACAAACCAGGACATGGAGCTTTGCCTTAAAATGTTTAATTATTGTATTGTTTTCCCATTACTCCATTTAGTTCTCTTAATTTTGCTTTCTTTATTGTGATTTTATATTATTATGCCCATAAATTTGCTATGGAATTTATTTGAATCAACATTTCAAGATGAACTTGATAAAGTATCATGTTAAAATGACTATTTAAACTCAGGAATAGGTTTCCAAACTGAATCTTATACAATGTGGTATTGACTGATGTGTGAAGAATAAAATTTAAGAACTTGTGTTTAAATGTATTGTGCTCACATTTTATTAAATAACATTATTACTCACACATTACTTGCTTTTCTACAACATAAACATAATAATGTATAAAAGCACAGCCATATAGGTGGAAACAGAGTATTATTTAACCAAAAATCCTTTGTAAAAAAAGAACATTTTCAGGCAGAGAAATAGTTTTCCAAGTAATAAATCTGATCATTTAACTATCACATCAGTACCTTGTGATAATAGCAATCTTAAAATTAACATAATTGAGAGTACTGGTTGTTGTGACAATCATTTATCCAGTTTACATATCTAGAAATTGAAACTGTAATATTTTATTGACTTTTTCTGCAAGATTGCATGCACTTGGGAAGTTATCCAGGATGGCAACCCATTTTTCATCCACTGGAGAATCCTGTGACCAATACAAATGTATATTATAGGGGTATAGTCCATAATATATGAGACACCAATAAGAAAGTCTACTTAAGTACATAATTTCATGATTTTATCTTCAAAATACATTGAAAGTTGGAACTGAAAGCAACTAGAAAACATGTTTTTTCTCCTTGAAATAGAGATTTTAATGCCTGCAATTTATAATCTTAATCCTAAAATTTCTCAACATAGCAGTGACTTTCATTTTATAAATACTAATATTTGTATTGAATAAAAATAATTATTTAAAATTTATACTGCTACATTAAAATAGGTACATCACCATTGATCTCTTTCACTAACCACAACTTTCTCAGAATCTTCTTTTGTCTCCAGCGTTCTGTCAATTCAGGCCACTGAATTTGGTAAAGAAAAGAAATTTAATTTTGAATCATATTTTAAGTCATGTAATCAAAATGAGAATGGCTTCAAACAATTATCCTATATTTTTTGTGGGTAAATAATTCTCCTTATGACTCCTGTTATGGCCTTCTTTATCTGCTTGTTTTTCAGAATATAGATTATAGGATTCAGGAAAGGAGGGACTATAGAATAGAACACAGAGGTGACCATGTCCTGAATCGAGTGTGAGTTGGAGGTTAGGTTCACATACACAACAGCGACTGAGCTGACAAAGACAGTCAACATGAGGATGTGAGTGACACAGGTGGAAAAGGCCTTTCCTCACTCTTTTGTGATTGGAAATGTAGGCACAGTAGAAAATATGTGATTATAAGATTTGATGATGAAGGCAAAACTACAACCACCTATCACCACCACAGAGATAAAAATTAAAGTTTCATTGATGAAGGTTTCAGAGCAGGAGAGCTTCAATAGACAGGGGATATCACAGAAGAATTGATGAACCACATTGGACTGACAAAAGTGAAGTGAGAAAGTATTGTCAGTGTGGATTCCAGAGAAGGCCAGACCACTCAGCATGGAAGCCAGGGTCATCTGGACAGAGACCCGAGGTTCCATGATCATAGTGGAGGGGCTGGCAGATGGCCATATAGTGGCCATGGGCCATACTGGTGAAGAACAACAGCTCTACTATAGAAAATACAGTCATGTAAAAGATCTGAGCTGCACATCCAAACATGGCGATCACCCTGTTGTCATGGAGGAAGATGACACATACCTTGGGCATTGTAACAGAAATGTAACAAATGTACAAAATGGACAGATTTCAAAGAAAGAAATACATGGAGGTGTGGAGACTTTGTTGGAGCATGGCAACTGTGACAATGAGAAGGTCTCCCAAAAATTTTGCCAAGAACATCAGTAGAAAGAGCATGGCAAGTAAGACTCTGAGTTCCCAGACATCAGAAAATCTTGTAAGCAGGAAATCAGTTACTGTGGTAGAGTTGGGCATATTAGAAAAATTGGCCTTGGTCATGGAAAGAAAGACCAATAATCCCTAAAATAAATAAGGAAAATAAAGATGGAGAATGAATTAGCCTAAATACATTCATTGTCTCACCTTAATCCAATTTTATTCTCTCTAGGTTACTTTTTGTTAGTAGGATATAATGTAATGTTTTCTCATGCTCTTTAGTCTCCTGCTTGTGCAACTTATTCCAGGGTAGCAGTAGCAGTAAAATATAATATTTAAAAGCTTGTGCCTATGTTTTTATATATTTCTATCACTTACTAGTTTTAAAATTGATTTATTAGAAATTAAAGGATTGCCTGGAACATTAAAGTATTACATATATGTAATTTCTATGCATCCCTCCATCATTAGTAATATTCACGGAATGTTAGTATTTATGATTATATGATGACAAAACAGAATCTGAGTAAAGATAACCAGGACCTCTCAAAATTTTATAAACAATTATAACCGATTCCTTGGCAACCAGGTAGAAAATATTTTTAATCTTCACTCTTCCCACAATGAAATTTGACACTGATTCATTTGAAAATTAAGCTTTAAAATGTCCCCTCTCTGATGACCATATATTCTCTGGCTATATATATAATCTTCATAGCACCTACTAATATATTTACTTTATTCTGTTATTTTATTCTTCAACATATCCTTGGCAATTCTTAATAGTTTCTTACATATTTTCTAGCTCATTGAGTTTGTTCTTTATCGTAGATAAAATAATCAACCAAGTGAACTATATTAGCTCCACCTTTATTTATTTATTTCATTTACTTTTTTAATCAATTTTTTAATTTATTTTTTATATATCTATAAACATTTTTAGGATACATTGATTACATAAATGTTACCCAGAGATTCCAGGAGTACCCATATGCCACCCACCACCCCTCCCACAACCCCCCACATGCACATCCCTAAGTGTGGCATAACACCTCTGATAGATAGACACATTTTGGGGCTTTGCCATCAGACATAGATCACAGTTCAGGCCATCAGGCCATAGACAACCTTCTCTTCCTTAGATTTCCTGAATTATACATGATCATACAAACTGGCCTACATCCTCCATTGCAGCATCATCCATGACAATTCCCAGGTCCTCCCCCACCAAAAAAAAACCTGCATTACAATTGCTCTTCCTTCATCCTGCTCCCAAACTGTTCAATGACCCTGGCTCCACATAATTTTGCAATTTCTTGCATTGCATACATCATAAGTCTATATCAGGACTACAACAAGTCCATTCTAGTCCATAGTTGTTCCCCCAATCCTGAAAAGTCTGGAATGGTGATGTCCCCTCCACAATGGAAGGGATTATCCTGTCTGCAGCTGCAGGCTCTCTGGATTCCCCTGCATAGCCGTCTTCCATCGTTAACTCCCAACTAGGTGTCCTGGTTGAGTCCAATGAGTTGTAGCGTAGGAGTTGCAGGTCCACAGAGTTCTGGACCCGGTTGGCTTATAGTCAGCTTGTAGTCTCTGTTCTATGGAAGTACACCTAAAACTCTGGCATCAAATATAAGTTTGAATAGAAGAGACATTTGGACCATGTTCAGTGTAGACGTATTTTGGTCAGTTTCTATCACTCTCAGGAGCAAGAATTCCAAGTTAGGGCCCACTAGTAAGGCACCAAACTCTGGGATTATCTGCCCTGGTATAGGACCTGGATATCTCCAAAGTCCTCTGGTGGCCCTCTGTTTGGGGTGATTTCCATATTGGAAGTCTAGGAGGTCCTACAGGGATTTGCATAAGTGTTACCTCTGGGTTGCCCTCCTGACTCATTTTGAAGTCTCTTAGCCCTATGAACTCATCTGTCTTTACCATTTTCCCCTTTTATTTGAAGTCTCTTCCCAGTTTTACTGCCCTTTGGCATTGGTTAGTAATCCTTCATTGCCAGGGAGGCTCATCCCCGTGAGTCATTTTTTAATTTCCTTTATAATTTACCTTATTCACTTATTATGCACTTCAATTCTCTTTACATTTTTGAAATTTGGGAAGCAAAATATGCAAAAAAAAGATTAGGTAACTTAAAGGTCAAGGACACTTAAAAAGCCATGTAAATGTCAGTGGAAGGGTGGGCATTCAATGTCATATTTGTCTGTTCAGATCGTGCATTGCCACAAGGAGCAGTTTCTTCAGCACAACTCCTGATCCTACATGTTACCTACCATGCCAATCCAAAATCATCATTGAGGCTCAATATTCACCAGTACAACAACATTAAAACCTTATGAATACTGCAGGATCCATGAGATCCCAATTTTTGGATCCACTAGAAAATCACAATGATCCATACCTGAAATATCTCTCCACTGATTCCTCCACATTCATTATTAGGTGGCCCATGAGAACTGTCCAAAACTATTTTCTATATTGCATCGTGTTTTAATATTCTTGATGTTACTCAACAGTATTTGATAACTTCAACTCAGAATTATTTATTATGATATGAGTTTCAACCTATTTAGAAGATGTGCTTACAATTTCATTCTTTAATTCTCAATGTTAATGCCTGTCATATATTTGTTTTGTTGTTCCCATTTTCTCATGACAAATTTAACTACTTATATTATAGAGAACCTCTGCTAACTGTAGGAAGCCAGGGCCTGTGTCACTTTCAGGCTGACCTACAGATCTCAAGAAGAAAAAAGTTTTTCTTGTTTTGATACTCTTTATTTCAGGATTCTTCAAAATGTTTCAATAATGCATCAAGATTTCACAATTGGAACACAGAGGGAAAAGTTTTTATTATTTCACAATCACCAAACAATTGTAGGTTTCCAGCTTGAATTACTGATTTTTTTCAGCAGAGCAGAGTTAAATCTGTACAAATTTCAGGGGCAGATATGTTTTACATCCTGACTTTGACATTTATTTGCTATGTATCTATTGAGAACTTCACAAATATCTTTCACATTCAGTTTCCTTTCATACAAAATTTCTTAAAAAAGTCTAATTCATGAATTTAATATTTGTATAAAAGATTAAAATAGAGATTGTCATAATGATTGCTACTGAAGAAAAGTAAATCAATGAGTACTAAACATAAAATGTGATTAGGCATGTGATTCCCTCAGCACTTACATTTCTTCCATCTTAAATTCATATAATTATTGTGATTTTTAAAGCAAACAATGAACTATGGAAATGTGGGCATATGGCATTTACTAATATGATTTTCTTTTAAAAGAAGTATTACTTAACATAAAGTCTTCTGTATAGATAAATAAATATTGTAAAACTGATACTATTGTTAACAGTATACAGGTTACAGGAGGATAACCAGCAAAATTCTCCTGAGATAACTAAATCATTGAACAGGTGTTCCCATCAATTTGTAAAAGCAAATGATTTTTTGGATTTTATGCAATGTCTTGAAGAATCAGAAGATATATTTTGGTCATTAATACTCTATTTTATGTACTGATTGAGATAACCATGTAATCTTTAATTTATTTTTAATTAAATCTATCTTTCAAGATATTTTAGAAGGAATGCAATGCAGACTTTTAATTCACTGTAAAAGCTGTGGAAATCAGTTAGTAACTAGTGCTTAAATGTTTTTCATAATATGTTAGGAGAAAGCACTAGAATTACACCTGAAGTATAAGTGGTCATGTACACAGTTTACTTTTATGACAGAGATTCTTTTATTCTCTCTGTACCATGTCAATACACCAGAGTGAGTGCTAAAGTGAAAATATTAGGCCAAAAACTATTGAAATTATTAATTAATAAGCAATATTACTTACATATTTTAGGAAAAACACACCCCATCAAATATTATGTTAAGTATACATTTAAATTAGCATTCAGCATCTTCTGACTCTGGTCAGTGTGCAGGGCTGCTCTTGGCCATGCTCCATTGGATGCTGCAGTCAGCTCATTTTTTGCTTCCATGTACAGCTATCAATTCTGTTGAAACTGTTTAAACTGAAGTTTTTCACTGCATTGAATAAAAAAGTTGTTTGTCACATTATTTTAGTAACTTTCATATTTCTACTTTTAATAATAGTGTCCTTGAAAGTTACTCTCAAAAAATAAAATGAACAACTAAGGAAAGAAATGAGGTGATTCTTGGAAGAAAGGAAAAGAAGAGAGAAAAAATTGTGAATAACAACCCACCATCAGAAGTTAACATTGGTTTTCTTTACATTGGATAGATAAGTCAAAATTTCTGGTAAGGGTCCACTCATGTTTCATCTGCAGGCAAAGATAAGTAGGCATATTCAGTAGAGATGAATAACAACCTGAATGGAACCTTTCTATCAAAACAAGAGATTTTGTGTTATGTTTATTTCTAAGTGTTTGTCTCCAATGGCAGCAAAGAAAACTCCTGGGAACATAGATTTTGGCACCAATAATTACCAGTGTCCACAGGTAATTTCATT
>PVKH010011119.1:0-17913 GCA_004027955.1 Chaetophractus vellerosus | reverse complement strand
ATGCCCGTGGGGGCTCCGCCCTGCCCGTGGCGGCTTTTTGCCTTGCCCACGGCGGCTCCGGCCCGCCCACGGCGGCTTGCCTTTCTCAAGGCCGTCTGCCCGCTCGGAGAGGTCCCCGGGAACCGAACCCGGGCCCGGGGCCTCCCATGTGGTACACCGGCGAGCTCTTTATCCACTGAGCTATCTAGCCGGGCCCTAGTTATATTTTTAATCCTCAAAATATTGTGTGGGTCGGGGCCCTCTGTAGCCCAATTGGTAGGGCTCCAGTTTACCACATAGGAGGCTCCGGGTTCGGTTCCTGGGGGCCTCTTTGAGCGGGCAGACCACCTTGAGAAGGCAAGCCGCCATGGGCAGAGCAAGCCGCTGCGGGCAGGGCAAGCCGCTGCGAGCAGGCAGGCCGCCGTGCAGTGAGCTGACTCGGTGGGTCGCCACAGCAGGGGGAGACAAGTAGACACAGAAGAACGCAAAAGATGAACACAGCAAGAACAAGCAGAAAGGGGGGGGATATATAATAAATAAACAAAAAATATATTGTGTGAGATTATTTTGGTTTTTAATCTAAATAATAATGGAATCTGGGGATAATGACATTTTGATTGTTTTCCTTTCCAATCTTTATACCCTTTAATTATTTTTCTCCTATTATCTGGCAAGGACATGTAATATTAAATTGAAGTTATAATAGTAGGTATTATTGTGTTTTTGATTTTAAGAGAATGTTTCTCCATATTTCATCATTGAGTTTAATGTTTGCTGTGAATAGTATATAAATAGACCTATTAAATTAAGGAAATTTCCTTCTACTCCAAGTTTGCTAAGTTTAAAATAAAAACATTAACAGGTGATTAATTTTGTTGAATGCTTTTTATGAAGCTATTTGTAATAATTTTATTTCCTTTAATTTCCTTTTTGCATATATATTCATCAGTAAGCTTGGCTCCATAGAGCAGGGGTTGGAAAACTTTTCTTAAGAGTCATATAGTTATCTTTTTAGCTTGCAAAGTGTACAACTCTTTCACAGTTACTCAGCTCTACTGCTGTAATGTACAAGCACATGTAGACAATACATTAACAAATAAGCATGGCTCTGCTCCAATAAAATTTTATTTACCAATACAGTCAGCCAGCCCACAGACTGTAGTTTTTTTTTGACCCCTGTCAGAGAAATCTGATTCAAATACTTCAATAACAATAGGACTACTTATACTGTCTATTTTTCTGTGAATCAGTTTTAAGTTATATTTCCTATTTTCTCTATTGCATCTAAGTTATAAAATTCTTTTTATACCTATATTATTTGTATTGATCCTTTATTTTATTTTCTCTATTTTTGCTATAGAATTTTTTGAGCCTTCTATCTCTTTTCCTGATCAATCTTAGAATGGTTTTGTCATATTAGCACTTTTTAAACAAAACCATAAGCACAACCAAGTAAGTCTATGACTTCATATTCTGTCATCCATTTAACTCACAAATAAATTGCTGGTCTAGAAAAAATAAGCCATCCTTCCATCTGGTTTGTCCACCCTGCTATGTGTCTTTTCTTAAACTACATGCTCTTATGCAGAGGGAATCTTTTTCAGATAGAGGAAGATCCTTTAAGACTTTACTAAGTGCTTCATTCATATTATCTAATTTAATTATCACAGCCATTTTACTAGGTCTTCTCACCTCCTACCTTCATTTTTGGCAAATGAAGAAACTGAGACTTTGAGAAATTAGTAGGCATAAAGGGATAATGGTGGAGTGGGTGCCAGACAGAGGCATTCTGATTCCAGAATTTTGACCTTAACTTCTGGAAAAGTCCTCTGCTACTTTTGCTTTAATTCTGTGCTCAAAAGCAAACTTTTAATGCGTAATTTGGTATCTTATGAATACCTGGTCTTTAGAATGAAGTGATCTGTGAAGAAAGCATAGATCACTTATGTCCTGCAAATTAAGTTTAAAAAATTTGAGATTTTTGTTTGTAATTCATTCTTCTCTGAGTTTGATCCTTGGCTGAACTGTTAAGATTAGATTTCAGAATGTACCTAAGTGAGGGTCAAATCCTGAAGTGTGTTTCTAATTTTTATAATATTTTTTTGGATTTTAAGACTTTTGCAAACATCTCATATTATCCTCCCCATAAGTCTTAAAACTAATAATTGTTTTACCCATTTTAGGCTAAGAGATTTAGGTATTCAGGCCAAAGTCACAAGCTCCTGAGTGGTAAAGCTTATATATAAACAAAGGTCTCCAGGCTCTCCGTGCAAGACTCTTTTCCAATACAGCATGTATCAGGCATTTTATGAATCCCTGCCTGAAACAGCCAAATGACTTGATCTGATTTTGATCAGTGTTATACATTCTCTTTAAGGATTGGATGATGAGTAATCCATTAGTGTCATGGAGTGTTGTAATGTTTAATGTGTATGAACTTAATTTAATTAAATGAAAAATATAACCTATATAGAGTTAATATATGATAGGTATGCTCTGAAATGGGAACTTGAACATATGTCATTAAATAATCATTCTGATATAACGAGGCAAAGAAGACGACAAAATTGTGTGTTTTTCTTTGTGTACATGTTGATAATTCCATATAAACTAGTCATGTGGATACTTTGCATCAGTTTTTGGAAGTTTATTTTTTCAGTTTCTGAATATATTGTTCTGGATAATTTAACATTCCCTTTCCTTTTAACTCTAGCAGAGAGCTTGTGCATAGATGGCTGATTTCCAAGCGTCTTTTGATGATGCAGTTTCCCAGAGGCCCATCAACTCAATGATTTTCTCTTTTTATGAGCAATGTTCCCAAAAATGGCATGTAAAATTAGCTTCTTTCTTGACTATGATTGTCTTATAAGGAAGACAGAAAAATATACTGTGGTTCCAAACCAGTACCAAATGAACTTAACAGAAGTTTATGCACAAATTTCATTTGGAAAAAATAAAATGCTATTGGCATAGTCTATTAGTTATCTTATCCTTACAACAAAGTTGGCATTATGATTATAGATGGCTATATGTTATGTATGAGCATCAAGAGAAATAGTAATAATTAAATAGTGTGCTGGATTTAATCATATACCCCAACAAGAAAGGGATTCTTAATCCCATTTGTAAACAGATTCTTGGAATATGTTACAGTGAGTTAGGTGCGGACTCATTTGTGAGTAGGACCATCAAAGATCCTATTTAGGTGTGGCCAAACTGAATTAGGGTGGATAGTTCTTATTATTGGAGGCTTCAGTAACTGAGGGAATGTGGACATAGTCAGAAAAAGACACAGGATAAAGAGTGAAGGCAGTGGAAACAAAAAGAGCAGGCCCACATAGGGAGGGAGCACCATGGGGTGTATGATGGGAGGCAGAGATGCAAGCCGTGGAGCCCCAAGGACTGGGGCAGGTCAGCAGCGGAATGCCACAGATTTGGGGAAAAAGCGTAGTCTTGCTGGTGCTTTGATTTTGGACTTCTAGCCTCAGATATCGTGAGACAATAAATTTCTGTGGTTAAGCCAACCCATTGTGTTGTATTTGTCATAGCAGCCCTGGCAGACTAAGACACATAGTAATAATAATTTTAATCATAACTCTCATCTTTGAGTGCTTATTCTGCTTCAGGCAGTGTCATAGTGATGTAATTTACAAGTGTCCTAAAAGGTAGGTACTAGCCAAATAATAAGAAAAATGACATTTAGAGAGGTGAAGCAGGTCAATCCGCTTATACTACTAGTTAAATGTGTCTGGGTCCAAATTCCAAGTTTTAAACCATATAGCATGTGATTAAAGAAGAACAGAAGCAGAGTTTTCGTGTGAAACTACCACATGCTTCACAAAAAACCCACAAGATATCTAGACCACTAGCTTGTCTCATTATCAAGTTAACAAGTTCAGTGGCCAGGAAGATATGTGGATGTAGAATTCTCTACAGAATGTATAAGAAATTTTATATGTAAGAAATGTAAGAAATTTTAGATACATTTTCTCCCCCTTCACATTGCCATCCCTTTATAAGGACAAATAGGGAAAATTTCTCTCAAACTTTCTTGTATTTTTCCTTACATAGACACTGAGAATCTTAAGCTGATCATGTTTTCTTATTTTCTTTGGCCGCTGTGAAGGTCAGAAACTACTGTGCAGCCAACCTATAATAATTGTAAAGTATTTCAGGGTGTTTTGTGAATTGATCCTATCTTGGCTTTGTACTATTTCTGTACCCTTATTTTTCATAAGTAAGCCATTTATTCTTCATTCTGTTGTATTATAAAAATTCCTCCTAGGCACCTCAAAATCTTACTGAACAGAGGGCTAAATACATCAAAAATAAAATATGTAAGATAAAAATGTGTGAAGATGTAGAATTGTCATAAATACGGACCACTGAGATTTTCTAATTGTTAAATTATAAGGATAAAAGAAAGCTTAATTGAGTTTGGTTTTAGGAACAGAGTGTCGATATCATTGTGTCATGGCATGAAATCTTACTGCATGTATCCTACTGTGAAAGCCAGTTGTGTTCTATTTTGGAGAAGCTATTCCTAGAGCCTATTTTTTCCTTTCATAATTAATGTGACACAAAGGGATAGTTTCCTGGTGCTTGATCACAAACGTTAAAAGGTGAATTTCTCAAAACATATTGCCTGGTTATAAAATAGTATTTTGGATGATGTAGTAATAAACTGAATCCCCCACAGCCTTTCAGTGAAGTCAGAATTTATTATTCTCAAATAGAGGTGGAAACCCCATGCCTGTGATTCCGAAGAAGCTGAGAGGTGATAGTTTACGCATGGTTGCTAAACTCTGGATGTAGTGAAGACTGGGATCTTCTCACCTGCACCGCAGCCAGAAGGGTATGAGTTTTCTAGAAAGCCCCACCCATGAGATACAACCTGCTAAGTCCATTCTTGTTTGAAACAAGAAAAGTGGCTGAAATGAAAAAAAAGAAAAGATTATTCAATAAAATGGGGTGGGGGACATGAGTAGGGAGCAAGGAAACCTAGGGGGAGAAAGGAAAACAAGGAAAAAGAAAATACTGCTTCTGCTGAAAAAAATAACGAGCTCAGGACAGAAGACTAAGGTACGTCTTCTGTCCGGCCCTCTTCAGCCAGAATTCAGGGTTTACCTTTCCAGGCCATAACGGCGTGGCTGTTAGGAAGTCGAGATGATGATTGATTGTCTTGCTGAATTGAATTCCTGAGTGAGGACGGAGATAGAGGCGGCTGGGTTTGCGGCCCCGATTCCCTCGCAGTAACTGGCAGGCGCCTTTTCCTGGCGCGCTGCTCACGCTTCGTGGACCCGAGTCCTGCCAGAAACAACAGTCACGTCAAGTCGCACTTCAGGGCTGAACAAAGTTATCTCTGTCCAGCACGTTTCCAAGTGCAGCGAAAAAAATGTACGAGCAGATGGATGAATTGACTTGTTCCATTTCCCTCTGGTGAATCTTAGGGACTGTATTGCCCAGGGTATGTTTGTTTTCCATCCCTAAAAAAAATTTTTTTTTTTACCAGCTAGAAAATTCAATATTTGAAAGTTGGTTCTGGCAAAGTTAACCAAATAGTTCTTAGGTTGATTTCACAGATGTGTTTATTTGTTCATGTCTAAAATACCTTCTTTCCTCAAATTACTGTCCTCTATATCTGGGGCATGTCAATAATTAGCTATTCTTTCAGGGTTTAAGGGTCATCCTATCTGTTAAAAATAAAAACAGGTGAAACTTAATACAAAAAGCATTTGTTTTTTTGTAATTTTTACTAATCAAATGTACTAACATAACGAAACTATTTTTAGTAATAAAAAGGATACATTCATTTGTTGATTCTTATTTACCTTTTTTTATTCTTTTAATTTTCACTTGCCCTGCTGTGTTTTCATTTCCTGGGTAAGAGTAAGAAACCTTAGCATGTCATTGTCAGGATTCTAGTATTTATTTATAAGCAGATGCAGTGTGAGGCCAATTTAAGGAACTCTGCTTTAAAGATAGAGTGGTTTAAGGTGTGCTTTGTATTCTTTAAGATTACAATCTACAGCTTGTCCAAACTGCAGTTCTCCCAGGTCTGGAACCACAACTTGACATCAAAAAGGATTCTCTCACACGTACGATTTTCTCCTTCAACTTCTTAGAGTCAAACACAGAAAATAAAATAGCATCGGTAATAATGAGCTTGCCCTTGGACTTTAATCCAGAAAGAACACAGGAGCTGTGTGCCTTTGAGACTTCTTTGTCTCTTGGGATTAAGTGGTTTGGGCATGAGTGTTCTGGGTAGTATTATAATATATCTTAGTACAGGCCATAATACTTAACAAGAGGTGTGCTTGCCACACATTGCAGCAGTGACTACATTCTAACAAGCATGGTAGTGAGTTCTAAGCGATTGCACATTGCTTTGGAGTGCAGCATATACATCAAAATTTATATTTGTCATAGACAATTACAGAGAAAATGAAGGTGGTATGTTGTGAGGTTCTCAGAGTGATTGACGTTGTCCCAATAAAATTCTTAAATCCAGCAAATATATTGAATTTGCCATGTAAAGAGCACTATACTGGGAACAGTTAATGCCACAAGGACGACTCAAGCATAGACATGGGTCATTGAGAAACTGTCTGTCTATGAAGGGGGCAGAGGCCACAATGCTGACTTTGATATAAATATAATGGATTTAAAATGTTGGGGAGTAGAAGTAGAGGTGCAGTGGTAGTAGGATGCCTCTCCAAGAGTAAATAAATATTTTTCAGATTTTAACAAAGCTTTGTGATAAATTGCTGGTTAGTGTTTCTCCATGTTTTTTTTAAATTTTATTTTAATGGTTTTTAAGAAAACAAAGTACCTTGTCAGTGTCCTTACTGTAGCCCAGCACCTGCCCCGCTGTCCCCAGCTTGGCTGAGCACACACCTTCCTGCAGCTGCCGTTTCCTCGTTCCCTCTGAAAGGGGCGGTGCCTCTGGGGCCGGGCTGGGTGGGCGCCCTTGTCACCCTCATCCACAGCGCTGAGTAGGGAGTGGCTGTGGCCCCTCACGTGCCCCGTGGTTGGGGTTCCAAATGCTTCTGATGGAAGTCTGTATCTCTTTCCTCTGCCACCTCGGTGAGACACGCGCTCCCTCCTGGCCCATGTTCCCCCTGTTGTGTCCTCCAGAAAGCTGCGTTGAAGTCCAGACGCCCCAGTACTTCAGAATGTGACTTGATTTGGAAATAGGGTTGCTGCAGGTGGAGTTAAAGTAAGATGAGGCCATTCTGGAGCAGGCGGGCCTCTTATCCAGTAAGCCTGGTGTCCTTACAAGAAGAGAAGAAGAAACAGGAAGAAGACGGCCATGTGATGGCGGGAGCAGAGATTGAACTGCTGCAGCTGCGAGCCAAGAAATGCCAAGGATGGCCCGGAAACACGGGAGACTAGAAAAGGCAAGGAAGGATCCATCCCCCTCAGGTTTCAGAGGCAGTGTGGGCCTGCCGACACCTTGATTTCGAACTTCTGTCTTCCAGAGCTGTGAAACAATATAATTTCTGTGGGTAAGCACCCGGTTTGCGGTTCTTTGCTACAGCTGTCCTAGGAAATGGCGGTGTCCTCACCACCTGCTTCTCATCCGGGCTCTTGATGAGAGGTCATGATGTAAATCCATGCTCTAGACGGGACTATCTGGTTAGACTTGGGGCACATCATGTCATTTCTCCCATCTTGTGTTCACTTCTGAAAACTCTGGGTTATCATGATTCCTCTGTTCCGGGTATGGCGAGGAGCTGCGTAAAGCAGCGGCTTCCTGCCGAGCTGATAGGGAGGCGTCAGGCCAAAGACAGCCTCGGACTAGTCCAGCTGGGTGAGTAATGAGCCTTTATGTAGGGGGCTCACATGGGGTCCTCATCCTTGGGGGAGGAGAGACAGCATTTTCCAGGCTCGATGGTCCACACTTACTGCGGAGGAGAGGGGTCTTTTATGGGGCACGTCTACGTGCAGCTGAGGGGGAGCTGCCTTCTAAGGTAGGCAGTGCATGACCTGACAGCAATGACCAAGGCATGCTGCATGTGAACCTTCACAGGAAACAGATCCTAAGGAAGTTATACATTGGTGGGAAGGTTTATTGATATGGGGATGATCAGGCAGTGTGGGGATAACAGATATCATGGCAGGTTTCCGGAAAAAACGGGTTAAACATCCGAGTACAAGATCTGTTGATCTGCCACCAGTTCACAACCAGTTCCCGCGGCTTGCCTTCTTATCTACTCAGGAATGTTCCTGCAGTTAGGGGAGGGGGAAAGAGCCCAAAGGGTTGGGGAGAAAATGCAAAGTCATGTATGCCACGCCTCTTAGGACTGGTTTTTCTAAGTATCAAGTGGGGTAGCAATTGAGAAAGATTCTCCCAGGGCCTGACCCAGAGCCGGCCAGGAATAATGTCCATGAATTCCTCCCTCTCTTCCTCACTTTATCTCTTCTTGCCTGCCGTTAGTCTTCTTCTCCACTTCTTTTCATCCTTTCTTCTTTCCTTTTGTGTATCTGTGTGTGTGTGTGTGTGTGTGTGTGTGTTTGTGTGGTATAAGAGCCACCAAAGCAGGATCAATTATAGTTATGTGCTCTTGAAATTCAGAAAAAAAAGGCACTTTCTCACACTCAGAGACATGAGAGAAATATTCAAGGAGAGCCCTTGATGTAGGTGTTGAATTTGAGTGCTCTTTATATATGTGGGAATACAAAGGAACATCTAGGCAGATGGATGGAAAGTTAGAACCACCGTGGAGGGCCTCACATGCTAAAGTAAAGAGTTTCTTCCTTTCTAGCATGTGGCTTTGAAGGTCTATTTTTTTTCAAATTGCGTCCTAGGTATACTTTAGGGTGTCCATTCTGAAATTGATGTTTGTGATTGAGTAGGTAGAGAAGGGGTTTGGAGAGACCATTTCAGAGCGTTTGGACTAAAGTAAGGACAAATGAAATGAAAAATGCTGTTTCATTAACGGCAGTATCAATAGGATCGATTAGGTTGCAGGATTAATAGGATATCAGTTGAATAGAGGATACATTCCTGATTGCATGGAGGGAGCAAAGAATATAGTAGAACCAACAGTGTTGAGGTTTTAAGCTCCGCAACTGAGGGAATACAAATCACGTGATCATGGAGAGGAAGTGTGTTGAGAGAAGGTTGTTTGCAAAGGAAGGTGATGGGACACTCTTAAGTTTGAGATGTCAGCTGGAAATCGGTAAGTCATGTTTAGAAAGCCGTGGGAAATCTAAGCCTTGGATTCCACAGATATGTAGGCACCACTTACATGGATTTGGTAGTAGAGGTTAAATGAGTGTAAGAAATATCCAAGGGCAGTAAATGTCAGGCGAGAAAAGGGCTGAGATCACATGATCTGTGGGATAATGAGATTTATTTTGTCAAGGGCAAATGATGCTCCGGAGAAGGCAGTCTGGGAACCTGGACTGTTCAGAGGATGGGATCGTGTTTAAACAAGGGCACAGCTGAGCATTTTGAATACTGTGCTGCTCTGAGCTGGAGGAGGATGGTGGATTAAAGATTATTGCCTTTATGGATTAAGAGGTCACTGGAGACTTTTGAGAAAGTCTTCTAGGGAAATTTTTGGCAAAGTTAGAGTAGGACATAAGCGTAGTGGTTAATAGTAGGCCCTAGAGATTGATTTGATGGTGTCAAATCAAGGTTTGCTTATTGCTAGCTGTTTTCAGTGTGAGATTTGGTGTATTTCTGAGTGTTTCATCTAAAGAAAATATGATTTGTACCTACTTTTGTTTTTATGTTACTATTCAATTTATTAAAGTTGGAAACTCCAAAACCTAGTTTTTCTTAAGCTTATAAGTTTAACTCAAGCTCTCATTGTTCTATTTATAAATATGGAACAGTTTAGCAATCAGTTTCAAGAGGACCTTTACAACTTCGTTAATTAAATTTCATTAAGTATTTTAAACAGCATTCATAAATTTAACATATAATCTCTCTCTTTTTAAGCTTTTCAATTGTTTAACAAACCAAACCTTTCCAAGTTCTGAAGGAATCTACATAAATATAATAAATTGAATTTACATGTGTGGTAACCCTTAACTTCTCATAAACATTACAGTACTCTTTGACAAACAAAATTTTCATATAAGCTTAAAATTCAAATAATAAATCAAAACCACTTACTCAATCATAAATGTGATAAAGACAGAAAATAAATGTCCACAAGTTATTTCTGAACTTAACAGAAAACTATTAGAGCACTTGGCTTGGGTCGTTTCATCATCTTTGTCACTTATTCTAAACTTGGCTGGCTTTAAGTAAATCCTCTAAGGAGAAGATTCTACCACCCAAGCTCTGATCTACTGAACAACTATTCCAACCCTCTTCCCCTTTGCCTCCCTCTACCTTCTTAGCCTCAAAGAAAAATATTCAAATCCTCAGGCTCCCTTGCAGCCACAGGTGGTCACACGACATACTTCCGCCCAGTGGCACATGTCTGCTTTATTCCATGAATCATAAGGGACCAGATATTTTCTCATTTGTATGAGCCTCACCATGTTCCAAACATCATTTTATGTGTTGTAAATGGGTTAACTATAATATCCATAAAAAGTCCATGAGGTAGATAAAATTATTATTGCATTTCATACATGAAGAAATGGTAACACAGAGAACGTACTAATTTGCCCAGAGTCACACAGTCAGAAAATGGCAGAGTCAAGATTTGAACTCAAGCAGCTGGCTCCAGTCTGTCCTGTCACCCTTGCACCGGAACCACTTCTCATCGATCCTTACTTGGCTGGGGCTCCAAAACTCTTTGGTTCACCTACACTGCAGTTTTTATGCCTTATCGTTACCACTAATTGTTTCTATGTGTGTCTGCCCCATTACTCATCTCCAACCCCAATCCTAGCCTCACTATCTCAATACCTACAGATTTTGAATAAACACAACATTTAAATGAACATGTGACCTAAGATCTATAAAATTACAAATATCATACAGCATAGACTTATTTTAACATCTCAGTATGTCAAACCTAGTGTTTATTCCTTGATATGAAAAAAAAGTAAATGGAATCAGTAAAAAAAGTGACTTTTACTATGTAAAGAGGGTGTCATCTCGTATAATGGCCAGAGGTCTGTTGAATATCAGAACTCCGTTGCTTCAGATGTTTTGGGCTAAGAGAAAGATGTTTTTTAAAATGTATTTAACCCTTTTTAAAATGCGCTATAGGGAACCAGGGTGTTTGAGGAATACCCTGAGCTTTGAGATGAATGTGTTGATGTTGGCCTGGTCCTGGGATGGCATCCCCACACACTCCGCCAGTCAGAGGGGCTGGAGGACCACGGGGCTGCACAGAGATGGTGATTCTCACTTCCTTTTATGTCTAGTGTTTGTTTCTCTGCTCAGGACATTAATGGTAAGAAGCCCCAGACTTGTAGAACTTGATGGAAATATTTTCTATGTCTTGTAATTTCCAAAGCATGCTGGGATCCATCCCTTGGGACTTCTGGGGCGTCTGGAGTGTGTCCCCATACCCACTCATTCAGGCAGTGTGGAAGCCTGAGCAGCTGCCGTGGTTGCTTTCATATAGGTACGTGGTGGGACCCTTCCTTACAAAACCCAGGAGCATGGAAAGGAGCATCCACATGTCTCTGAGCTGTTAAAAAAATTAGTAGGGAGATGGAGTCTCCACCAGAGAGGAGCAGGCAGGGTGTGTGGCTACAGTTAGCACCTCCTCTAGCTTGGTGGAGTCAGATGACCTGGGTCAAGTCTGGCTCCATTGCAAAGTTATATGATTTCAGATAAGTCACAGTTCTCTGAGCTGTATTTTCCTTCCATGTAAAAGTAAGAGTCCTTTGATAAATGCTTGCGCTGATGAATGAAAGAATGTAAATAAGAAAAGGCTTTATAATGATGATGTTCTTCCATTTTTCCAGGAGTTTGTTACACCAAATTTCTAGTCCTGTTTTATTTCAGTGGGTGGTTTCCCACCAGTCATGATTTGGTGCTTTTACTTTATAGGCCGGGCTTTTAGCAAACAATTTGCCACTTTGTTATCTCCTGGTAGATTAGCAGCAAAGGCTGCCTTTCCTTTCATGTGCCATTGCATGTTAATTTGAAAGAAAACAGCTCTCTAGGAATATACAATCTTGCTCAATAAAATCTGTCCCCGGAAAGATAAAACGTTCTTGTTCCTTTCTCCATGCTTTAACCAGTCTTCTCTCTTTACTCTCTAAACTCTGTGATGTCTTTGTGATGATGGTTGCCCTGAGGCAGGACCTGCCTACTTTATCCAAAAGGGCAATTGCTCACATCAAATTCCGTTACATTTACTTGGTACCATTGTAAAGAGGAAGCTGAGAAGACACTAGATTTGGAGGGAGGCAACTTGGCACTGCGCCGTACTTTTCTTTATTTTTTCCATACGACAGTGACATTGTTTATCAAATACTTTGACAAATGTCCAAAATAAAGCATTCTGTAAAGAAAGCAAGCAAATGGTGTCTCTCTGTCCAGATCGGCGATTCTCCTCCAGAGGGAGTGTGTGATGATTCTGGGCCTGGACACCCAGGCGGTCGCTAGAACAAAGCAATCATGTTTTGTTTTCAACCCAGGAAAGCTTCCTAGAAAAAGGAGCCCGTATTCAGTTTCATGAAGGGGGGTGTCCTCATATTATTGAATGAAATAATAACCTCACATTTGAAGACTTTTGTAAATGTTATGTTAAACAAGCATGTTAATACTCTTTGAGTAACGTTGTCTCCCAGGGTCTTTTGGCTACTCCACAGGGCTGTCCCCCATCCCTAGCACTCTCGTGGTCCCCAGACTTCCTGTCCTCCTCAGATAAGGAAGACTCTTCCAGTCACTTGAGTCTGCAGTTATTTCCCTCCCCCTCATTGGACTGGGTTGCGGCAGGTGGAAAGCCAAGAATATGCATTAGGAGAAGGGGATGGCTTCTTCCCCGCCACGTCCCTTCTACTGTTCTGGGGCTCTGAGACTTCTGGGCTGGGCGGTGGGGAGGGGCAGAGGCTAGGAGAGAAGGGGGTTCTTACAGGATGGGGGCTGCGGTGGACTTAGGAGATGTTCCTCTCCAGCTTTCTCTCCTGAGTACCTGCCTTGGTTCTTCAGTGGCCTCCATCCCTGAGCCTTCCCACCTGTGGGTCCCCAGAGGGATGTAGGCAGACACACCCCGATTCTGGCTGTGTGCCTGCAACTCTTTCCGCAACCCCTAACACCTGCGTTCCACTTCGGCTCCCTTCCCAGGGCTGCTCCTCACATCTCCAGCCGGTCTCCCGTGCTGGATTTCTGACACCCTCCCGGTTGCACAGCTCAGGAACCGCTCAATGAGGCACTACCATTCCGCAAACTGCCGCAGCCTGCTGCCCTCCCTTTACTTTCAGTTATAATTCAGCAGTTATTGCCCCAACTATATATTAAGCCATTGAAACACTTCTATAAATTACAACTTTATTGGTATATAATTCATGTATCGTACAATCCACCCATTTGAAGCATACACTTCCGTGTTTTTAGTGTATTCACAGGGTCGTGCAACTATCACCACAATCATTTTAGAACATTTCCTTCACCCCAACAAGAAACCACAGTGCGATGAGCAGTCCCAAACCTGACGCTCCCCCAGCCTCCCAGCCCCTGTCTCCTTAGGTGACCACTCGTCTCCTTCCCATCACTATAGATTTGCCTATTCTGGACATTTCACATAGAGGGAATCACACAGTGTGTGGTATTTTGTGACTGGCGTCTTCTTTTACTTTTTTACAAAGTTCATGCATGTTGCGGCGTGTGTCACAACTTTTTTTAATTGTCAGCTGACACTCCGTTTATGGCTCCACCTCATTTTATTTATCCATTCACCAGTGATGGACGTTTGGATTGTTTTCCCTCCTCGGCTGTTAAGCACGCTGCGGCTTTGCATCACATACACGTTTCCGTGTGGCCATATGAGTTCTTTTCCCTCGAGCATATGTGTAGGAGCCGCATCGCTGCGTCACATGATGGCTCTGCATTTAACCCTCTGAGGAGCCGCCTGGCCGTTTTCCACCTCAGTGGCACCGTTTTCCGTTCCCACCAGCAGTGTGCGAGGATCCCGATTTCCCCACATCCTTGTCAGCACGTTTCTTATCTGTCCTTTTGATTCTGGCCATCCTACTGGGCATGGAGTGGTATCTCATGATGGTTTCAAGTGGTCTTTCAAAGCCCCCCTTCCCAAGTCTGAAGTGAGAAGTGAGCACCCCTTACCCTTTCCGTGAGTTGTGGGGAAGGGGCACTTACAGCAAAGCTCTCTACAGAAAGTGCCTTCCCAGGTCTTTCTCTAGTTTCCAACCCCTGAACCCTCTGCCCAGATGAGGCTGAAGCAGTGAAGTGCCATCACCCTGGTTTTCCCCCATCGCCCTTTTCACCATTCACTGCTGGGCTCTGCCACCTCACTTTAACATGCTGGGTCTCCAGTCTTCAGGCCTCAGTGGACAGAGGTTATCTCTAGAGCCACAGGCCTCCCATTTGCCATCTACCTCACACTCCCTATTTCACCCACAGGACTTCCTGGGGCTTCACTTAAATGTGTTGCCCTCTTCATCTCACTCTTAAAACGAACTGCAATTGACAAAACTGACTTCCCTGAAGTAAAAAAAAAAAAAAAAATCATGGACTATTGCAAATAGTCATGAATCCCAAATGGGAGTGATTATGTATCTAATGAGAAATTATTGTTGCTGGCAAATGTGTGTATTTTCCATGTCTTCTTAAATTGTTACCTTTTTTACAAGATGGATTCGAAGTGGTGAACTAAAAGTTATATATCATAGAACAGAATAAAATCAATAGAGAGGAAATTTGGCAAAGGGAAAATAAAGATAGAAAGATAAAACACAACCAAGGAACAAGTTATGTTCACAAATGTTTGGCATAGATACAGTTGTCAGAATGGGTCACAGATTTGCTTGAAGTCACTAGTTGTTCAAACAAAAAAAGAAACACAATCAGTTATACAATTCCATATATTTATGTGACATAAAGAATGAAGTTGCTCAGGACTATTGTGAGTTTTCCTAAGCGAGAAATGTCTCCTGTGTCTTCTCATGATGAGGGTACTATATGAGGAAGTGGACTAAAGATATTATCATGCAAATTAGTAGCACATATCCTGTGTTCATTCTCATAACATTCCTCAATGAAGCTAAAGATTGTGTCAGTAAAAGCCATTTTAGAAAAGTTTTTATAAATATTGCTAGTCTTGCTTTAGAATTGTCTAGAATTGGCCTCCACATTGCATATACACACTTTGAGTCTTTGATATATATTTTTAACTTTGAAATAATTTCTATCTGAGAGTGAACATACGGTTGAATTTATTGATGATTTACCCATTGGGTAAAGTGTTTGTATGTATTTACAACTTCTTTCTCAAATTTGAGTTGTCAAGTGAATTTTTAACTTAAGAGAAAAAAAGCTGTGGCTTAACAGTCAGGATCAATTTATGCATCTATGTAAGAAGCCATTCTTTGGCATTCTCTACATTTTGTGGGAGGTTTAAAGGTTCTTCCTTGCTCTTTGTTTTTGCTTCTTTTCTTGGAAAATGCTGCTCTTTGGCATGGAAAAGAAATTAAAGATTACAAATGTTTAAAGCCCATTTGACTCAGTGTAATGAATATTAATTAGTGTATTCAGCAGCTGCTTGCTGAAGAGCAAGGGACAAGGCAAAAAGGAAGGAAAATATCATATAATCCACTTAGCATAAATTTTACAGAGAAAATGGAATCATTCTTAAGAATTATAACACCACTTAATCATATAGGAAGAGGTGCAAAGAAAGAATTTTTTTTCCCCTCTCTGGAAAAACCAACAGTCCAGATGCAAGAGAATTGCCTCACAATTGTAAAGCAAATCTGTTGAGTGCATAGGAGTGACATGGTCAGGGGTCAAGGAACAAATAGGAGAAGTTAGGTTTGAATGCAAATCAGAGGTGACAGCTTTACTGAGGTCAGAATGAGCAGTGTGTTGGGCACAGAAGAAGAAAGAATTATTAATTACGCACATCTATTGTTTAAGTCCATTTGCTCTACAGGCACTGTCTGCTGGTTTCAGAGATGTTTTCTTCCAAAATTACGTGATGAGAGAGGAAATGTATAAATACTCCCAGTGCGGAAAACAAATGGTTTTGTCCTTAATAAGTCAAAATCTGTAAAGCATTTCCTAAGTGTTTTCCCCCTGGGGTGGTGGAGGAGAATAATATATCTTAATTTTGAAACTATTCATACCTTTTAAATATAGAGTAAGGAGAAACGCAGACACATCTCTAACCAGGAGGATGCTAAAACTTCCTGAAGCCAATGCATTACAGAATTTGGCTGGTGAAAATTAGTTTCAGTTGTCAGAAACAATAAAGGTCCACTGGAAAGACAGTTCTTTGAGGGAAAATCTGCTGTCTGTTCTTTTGACCACTGTATGGTCAACCAAACAGTAAAATTAATTAACTCCGTATAACAGTGTTTCCCATATGGTAGGTATTCAATAAATACCCATAGAATGAATGAGTGGACAAGGCTGAAGAGTGCTATCTAGTAGGGCCTTAGATGACCTGTGCTAATGGATCCTTAATTACATTGTAATTAGCACGGAACTTGCTTGTATTTTTATGGCTTCTTCCCTGGTATTTGAGAGTTGGCCTTCCTAAAAATTTTCAAGCATTTCCTTTCCATCTTATGTACACTATTATAATGACTTTTCCATGAAGTCTGCTGAACAAAACTCAGATTGTTATCACAGTATAACCATCAGGTGCCTCTGAGTCAGTGCACTTTCTCCATGGTTCACAGCGGTGTGGCTCAAAGCAGAAGAGATAAAGTATTTCGTTATTTGGACTAAATAAGAGTGCATGGCATGGCTGTGATAGTGCATAAGTGCTCAGGAAAAAGTATTGAGGAAATAAAATGAATGAGTGATATGTCTAAGTAACAAAATTCCTGTATTAACTAACACACTTCTGTACTATTTGCTGTATTCCTGAATTTGCTTCAAATAAAGTCATTTGTTCAAAAACATTTATTGAGCCTCTGCTCTGAGTCAGGCATTCCCTAGACGGGGAGTGACATCAGTGAACATGTAGCAATCCTTGCCCTCATTCTAGGGAGAGAGATAGATAATAAACAAGTTAAAAGTAATTGAAATATATTACATTGTCAAGCCATCATAGTGCATTGAGGAAAAATAAAACAGAATACAGAGGTGAAGGAAGTAAAGCATGGCAGCAGTGCTAATTTTAAAAGGTTCTCAGGGAAAGAATGGGGTAAGTCCTGCAAATGTCCGGGAGAAAGTATTTCAGGCAGAGGGAACCAAAATGCAAATATGAGGAGGACACTGTTTGGAACAGAGTGAGCAAGCAGGAGGGTAATAAGAAGTGAGATCAGGAGAATAATGGAGGGGGCAGAATATATAGGGTGTAACACTCAAGACTTTGTTTTAAGTGTAATGGGAATCCACTGGAGAGTTTGGAGCATGGAGCACTATGACAGTTTGAAATTTGTGAATCCCAGAAAAAGATTGTTCTTGAACTAATCCATTCCTGTGGGTGTGGGGCCTTTTGATTGCATTAAATACAGTTAAGGGCCCTTTGATTAGATCATTTGAATAGATCACTTTAGGGCTTTTTATTGGACTACCTCAGTGAGGCATGACCCAGGTTAGGTCTCTGCCCACTTGCCAAAGTCTTATATAAACTGAGAACACAGAAAGAGACACACACACAGGAAAGGAAGCTCTGCCATTTTGACCAGGCCATGGGAGAGAGAGGACCTCAGGATCACCTACAGCTGCAGAAAGACAGAGAAGATCTGAGAGGCTCAAGGAAACGAGGCCCAGAGAAGGATTCCTGCTTGTCCACAGCTGAGCTTGAGGAGAAAGTAGGGAGAGACTGGCAGACCCACCATCTTGCCTTGCCACGCCACGTAGCAGGACTCCAGGAT